>PVJH01004979.1:0-92607 GCA_004026705.1 Nesogale talazaci
AGGGGGGAGGAGGATCGGAACCTGGTGGGGTGGGGCTTGGGGGAAGGTGAGATCTGACCCAGGAGTTGGGGGGCATTGCCTCCCTGGTGGCTTGTTTCCAGTCTCCTTTCAGGGGGTCATGTCCCAAGTCCTTCCCCAGACCCAAACTCACTGTCTGTCAGTGCAGACTCACAGCAAGGGAACAGGGCAGGGCAGTGCTGTCCCTGCTGGCTTTTCCGGTGGTCACTCTGTGGAAGAAAACCTCTGTCCTCTCAAACTGTTGACCGTGAGCACTACACCATCGTAGTTCCCAGTCACCCCAAGGCCAGGCAGAGGAGACCCACGTGGGTCAAGTGTGCACCCAGCAGCGACCCCGGGGGAGGGGCCCTGAGTAGCATTCCAGAAGTCAGGTGGAAGGACCCTGCAGATCAGCTGATAGCAGCTGGAGTGTCCTGGGTTGCTCCAATGCTGCTCAACAAGGTTGGAGGTTCAAGGCCACCCAGAAGTGCCTCAGAAGTAAAGCCTGGTGATGTTGCTGCTAAAAGCCAGGCCGTGAGGACCCCACAGAGCCCTGCCCTCTGAGCCTTACCAGAGGGTCACCACCTTTGAGTCAGGAGGGACCCCTAGGGAAGCTGACTAACCCACATGCTGAATGGGTGCGTGAGGCGCTTGACATGACCCAGGTGTGTACTGCTCAGCTGTCCCCAGGCTTCTGAGACTGTGGCCAGTGCAGGAGTAGGGGTCTCCTCTCGGTCCTGTGAGGGGGGACTTCAGGGGCTCTGACCCTCGAGCGGCTAGGAAAACTCAGCTTACCTGATTCCCCACTTGCCTTCTCTCTGCAGCTCATGTGCTGCCGCCAGGGCCTGTGCGGGGAGAATGATGGCCCAGCTGGGCATCCCTCCCATCTCGGTGGGCAGTGCAGTCCTGCCCAGAGAAAACCAGTGCCCCAAATGCCCATGGCGCCCTTGTGGAGGCCAGCTACGGGACAGAGCACCGGATTGTCCTTTCCCTGTCCTCCGACTGTCTGTGGAGGGCTGCTTTCCAGGCCCTGGGCCAGCTGAAATACATGACTCAGGCCTGGCCGCCTTGCAGACCGGTGTGTGGGGTGCTCCCTCGGAAGGCTCCAGGGCAGGGTCTGTTGGTCCCCACTCCCACTTCCTGTCTGCCTGCTGAGCCCCTTCTCCTTGCTCCCGTTCCTGCGGGGTCCCTGCAGGTGTCCCCAGAGAACCTGTCTCCAGATACTTGGCATGATGACGGGCATCTACACAGGGCTCCCTGTGGAGTTCTCCTCGTGGTTCTGGGGGTTAAGGTGTGGCTACTGGCCTGATGGAGACTGGTGGGCCCCGAGACTGGGGCCCTTCAACACCAAACCTGACCTGGGAGCTACGTTTCCGAGCACCAGCAGACAGTTGAGTGGTAATAACTGAGAGGTACCGTCGGCCAGGCAGGACCAAAAGGGCAGCCCTTGTCCCCAAACCCAGCTGGGATCAGGGAGGAATGGAACAGGGAGCCAGGGAGGGACATGGAAAGAGTATTACCTGCGTTGTGAAACCAAGTGTCTATCAGCTGTCCAAAGAGAAACATCTTTGCTCTTGACTCAAGCCACAGTAAAGCTCTTATGTAAAGTGAAAGGAGAAATGGGGGTGGAGTGGTGGCCTTTCCTCCCCTTGCCTGCCTTCAGCCCCCCTCAAAACCAGGGCAGAAACAAGGTCTTCCCAAGACTAGGCCTATTCCCCTTCCTCTGGGGCGGGGGGGGGGGGGGGGCTTAGCTCTCAGTTTCACAGGAGGGGAGGGTGGCCAGGCTTTCCTCTGTGTGAGTGCTGTGTCGCCTGGGGAAAAGGCGTGGTTTCTTTCTGAGAAAAGTTCCAGGATGACCTCTGATTTAGACCATCTCTGAAGGATGAGCTCAGCTCAACCCACCGACTGGGTAGGCCCAGGTCACTCAGTCTCTCCGGCTCTGGGATTCCTGGTGGTTTCAACTTCTACACAAACAACGTGGAGCACAGAGAGGGCCACTGCTAATTATGGTCAAGCCCCTGGTGGCAGCAACGTTGCCAGTCCATCTCATTGAGGGTCAGTCTCTCTTCTGTTCTGACACTGCTGGGCACGATGTCCTTCTCCAGGGAGTGGTCCTGACAACAGGACTTAGGTGAGCTCCAGTCTCTCCATCCTGGCTTCAGAAGGAGCATGCTGGGTGTGGTTCTTGTGAGTCGTGGTTTGTTCTGCTAGCAGTCTGCAGCACTTGCAGTATTCTTGGCCAGCACCATTATTGAAAGGCATGCGTTCTCCTTGGACTGCATGCCTCACTCTGAGGTCCAGCTTTCAGGTGCACGCAAGGCCACTGAACACGCCATGGCTTGGGTCTGCCGCACTTCAGTCTAACACCCTTGCTCTGCAACTCTTTCTGAACCCCTGGCAGCAATGGCTCCTGAGGGGAACCCAGGGGGCGGGTCAGGAGAGTCTGGTAGTGTACCAAGGTTATTAACCTCGTGTCAGGTAAAAGGTCATTGGTTCAAAGCCACCATTTGCTCTATTGGAGAAAGCCATGGCAAGAGACTTCTTTAAAGGCACCCCTTTGGGGCAGCTCTGTCCTGCAGGGGCACCTCAGTCTGGAGGGATTCCATCGCCCTGAGTGTGGGCCACCCTGGTAGGGCAGAGCTGGCCCCATCTAGGCCCAACAGCCATTCCCGAGGCCCAGTTTTTGGCCGGATGGTCAGCTCTGCCTTGGAGTCCTTAGAACTCGTCACAAGCTATGGCCATTCCCTGCATGGTGTGTAGGATGATCTCTTTTTCCTGGCGCGTTGGATATTTTGTGCACTTAGTGTTTCTCCTCTCTGGTTCTGAACTAGACAGGCATCCCCTGACAGTCCTCTGGGGGAGGTTGTCCCTGTGCCTGGGACCTGCGTGGTGGCACAGCACGACATCTCCAGCCTTCACTGCCCCCCTCATTGAAGACTCCCTCTGTGGTAGCTGATCTGTGTCAACTTGAGGGTATTCAGAGTGAGGGGGTGGAGCCAAGCCTGCCAATCAAGTCACAGCCTGATGATATTTCCTCGTGGGTGTGGCCTTCTCATGAGGATCCTGGGAACTTCCTCTCTCCCTCCCCGGAAGTGGGCCACTCTCTCTGCTTCACCTTCCTGCGGCTGAGATATTTCCACCGCTGACTTTCGACCACCAACCTGGGATCTTCCTGCATTCGGGATCATTGCATGTGCTGTGTGATTCTGAAGAGGGATTGATGGGCTAGTATTGGATACATGGGCTCGTCTTGGACTTCTGGACTGGTTCTGGACTGGGTTGGGATGATTTCTCAATAAACAATTGCTTTTTGATATGAAGCTCTCTCTTACACCTATTTTGAATGTCTCTGGATTTGTTTCTCTAGCCAGCATGGACTACCACAACCATCCTCGGCAGGGACTGGAAATGCCCCTCTCGGCAAACTGGGCAACGTGAGGGACCAGCTGCCCCTCTTGCCCTTTGCATTTGGCCCCAGGATCCTTTCTGTGAGGCCCACCCCGCGAGGT
Source organism: Nesogale talazaci (assembly GCA_004026705.1). Classification (NCBI taxonomy): domain Eukaryota; kingdom Metazoa; phylum Chordata; class Mammalia; order Afrosoricida; family Tenrecidae; genus Nesogale; species Nesogale talazaci. Next base: position 3,507 of record PVJH01004979.1, read on the forward strand.
CAAACCCCATGTCTCTTCTACTACTCTGCTCCATGGCTGAGTTAAAAGGTGGTGGTTAGCTGGGGGAAGGGGAGGGGCAGATGTGTTAGCATCTTGTTCACACAGGAGGAAGTGGAAGTTGTTTTGCCCCTCCCCCCTCCTTCCTTACTCTCCTCCCCTCCTCCTCTGAGAAGTTCCTCCTTTCTCAGACCTTTTGTGGGGAAGAACCCTGGGGCAGAGGGGGCAGCCCGGGAGGGTCAGGTGAGGGGTGTGTGTAGGGAAAGCATCAGTCACATCGGAAGGCCCTTTCCTGACCACACTCTCACATCCTTTTTCCTAAGCGCTTCACAGCTGGGCCGGTCCACGGCGGGAGCAGGTGTCGCAGGGCCTGGCCCACTCCCTGCCCACCCCTGAGGGGCCAGCTATCGCTGGCCTGAGACCTGGGTTATGTGCAGCCAGGCCGAAGGCACCTGGGTGTCCCAGAAGAAGGGGGGGCTGGAGTGCTCCTCAGAGGCAGCATGGTGAGGAGGCAGCATGGGCAGGTCTTGGCCCTGGAGAAGGGCATCAGCTTGGAAGAGGGTCAGCGGAAAGGAGATCCTCAGGGAGAGGGACTGACGCGTGACGCTGCCCATGGAGAGGGTCAGCACCCACCTACCACCCACAAGGGCAGAGGTGATGGAGAGACCCTGAAATATACCGTGTGAGTGTCTGCCTCCCCATGGCCGATCCCACCTGTCAGAAGCCTCGCCAGGGCAGAGACGGCCCCGCTGGGAGGGTGGGCACTGGCCGAGTAAGTGCTGCCCGCCACGCCCTGGGCCTGGTGGTTTGAGGAAGCTAGCTGTGTTTCAGGGCTGAGCCAGGCAGATGTGAAACAAGAAGTCACATCATGGGGAGCCCTAGGCGTCCTGGTCCTGGGGGGCTGGGCCACTGTCAGGAAGCATCACCAGGTGGGGGCGCGGGCCCAGCCAGGTGTGAGCTATGTGGAGGCCCTGGGGCGATCCCTGGCCGCTCCTTCCCACCAGGCACCTCCTCCCTGTGTGAACCTGGTCTGCCCTTGACAAGACCAGCCTCCTCTGGTTCCACGTCACTAATAACCTGGACAAAGGCAGGCCCCGTCCCTCCCAGCGCCCACAGGCACAGGCACTGGTTACTGGTGGTTACTGATTTCAACCACCCACCAAACGTGTTCCAGACCCTGACAGGACATAGCAGAGGGGCCTCCTGTCACTCTGACTCTCCCCCCTGGGTCACCCACTCTCAGTCGCTGTGTGACCTCATTGTGTCCCCTGAAGACACTCTGGAGTCGTCAGCCCTGGCTGTCTGTGAGGCGGAGCTGAGGTCACCCTGGAGGGTCTCATTCCTCTGGGGATGGTCCCTGAATCAGGGCCCTGTGCAGAGAGGCAGCGGGCAGAGGGAGGCAGAGGTGGGGCTGGGGCAGCGCCAGTCCAAAGGCTTAGGAGCATGGTGGGACAGGCCCTGTTCACACGGAGGCTCGCTGCCAGAGGCAGCACCATGGTTTCTGAGTTGGTTTCTGAGTCGCTCACGGTGTGTGGTGAGTCATTAATGCAGTGTCAGGGCCGTGGAGCGGGGCTTTCGGCCATAAGTAACAGGAAACCACCCCTCCTCCATGGGTCTGTGGTGTGCTGCTGTCATGCTGGGAGCTGCTCCACCAGTCTTGTGTGTCTCCGCAGGGTCACCTTGGGAGTCAGGGTTCAGTGGAGCTTCTAGACGGCAGAACAGGAAGGACGAGAACAAGTGGCCACTGACATCCGACGGGTCCCGGCAGCCCCTAACAGCCAGGACAAATCCCTCCGACGGCCACAGAACAGAAGTCCTCTCCCAGTGGCTGTAGGCTGCATGGGAGGGCAGGGGCCACATAGTATGAGCCTGGGCTTGGAATGAGACCAGGGTTTCCAACCAGGCTGTGCTGGGCGGCTCCTTCAGACTGCAGGGACCGGGAAGTTGCAGACACAGATGGAGCCGGTGTCTCTCGACTGCCGCTGGGTTGAGGGGAGTGGGATGAAGAAGACGGGAGAACACAAGAACGGAGCAGACTCCAGGTTCTGTTTGGAAGAGGAGAGTCGTGCGGATGTCTCACGGGTCATTCTGGTCGGACAATCGCATGGACGGAAGGCTGTCCCACAAAGCGTCCTGCCATGGTTGACATGAGCAATGCTGTGGCCCTTAGGCAAGTGTGGCCATCGAGCATTCTCCGTTTTCTTTAACTTCTTATTGAGATTTAAGTAAGCATTTACAGGAAAATTGGTTCTCCACCCTGTTTCCTGGCATGGACGGCCATCCCCACATGGTGACCCTGCTCTGCCCTGACTAGTGTGGCCGAGGGACTGAATTTTCACTTTCTATTCACATCCAACCAACATGCACTGAATTAGTCATGCAGCCTAGTCATGGAAGACTACTGTGTTGGGCAACCTCGGTGTAGACGATTATCTTCCTACTCTACAGAAAACACTAGGCACCGGGCAGTTAATTGAAAGTATTGTGGTTCAAACTCACCAGCAGTTTGGAGGGAGACAGATGAGGCTGTAAAGATCCCCAGCCCAGAGAACCCCGCCTAGGGCCGCCTAGTCGGCATCTGCTGGACGGCAGTGGGGTGCTGAGAGAAATGAGACAGAGGGAGGAGTGAAGAGCGGGGGGGTTAGAGAGCGTGCCTGTCTGCAGAGAGGAAGGTGCCACCCAGGGTCGGCAGCAGACGGTGGCCAGGCAGGTGCAGGTGTGTGTGCATGGTCTGTTGTCCTAGGACTTAGAGGCTTAAAATAATCACCACTGTTTGATTCAAACCAAATAACAAAGAATTATCTGCTGATGACTCTGTCATTTGAGTTGAGACTCAGCCGGGCGGTTTTCTTGTTAGTCTTCTGTGGCTCGAGTGGCTGTGACGCTGGCTTAGCCTCCTTTCCGTCCAGTCTCAGATTCTCCCTCCACGCAAGGCAGGTGAGCTGTGTGCCAGAGCACCCAAGGGGAAACGTCCAGACTTTCTTAGAGCCCTAAGCCTAGACCTGGACCTGAGCCACTTCCGCCACGGTCTGTTGGCCAAAGCAGGTGACAAGTCCAGCCGTGTAGGCTGTGACCTTCAAAAGAGCCCGAATAAATGCATGAAGACGGGGACTACTGATGTAAAAACTACAAGGCCAACAATGCCAGTTTCCTATATCCTCCCCCCAGCCCCCATCCCCCCAAAGAGCAGAGAGTCATCTAAATATATACCCGAAACCTCCCGATTTTTAAGTGGTGGCTCCTTTGGGGGTGGTTGAGGGGGGCGTCTTTTAAACCCACACTCACCAACATTGAGTCGGTTCTGATGCATAGTGACCCTACTTCTAATTCTGCAAACCTCTACTGAGATCGGAGATATTTCATGTTTATACAGCGTACCACACACCCAGGTATGAGTACACAATGCAATGTTCTCAAAGTTCTCAAAGTATGCGTGGAGAGAGGGACGGCCATCACCGTAATCGATGGTAGCCTCTTTTCATTAGCCCCCCAAAGCAATCCCAACCCATGGTCCTTCCCCTCAAGGCACATTGTGTGTTGCTGTTGAGTCGATTTGGACTTGGTGTGGGCCCGTGTGCACAGAGACCAGCACCATACGGTTCTCAAGCCAGTGCCCTTCCAGATTATCAGGCCTTACTTCCACAGTGCAGCTCTGGGGAGTGGGTGGGGGTTGAACCAACAACCTTTCAGTGAATTTTTCCGTGCTGAGCCACATGCATGACCCAGGGTGCCTTCTCACAAACCCTGAACAGCCACGAATCTGGTCCTATTTACGTGTAACTTAGCTTCATTCCCCAAAGCATCCCTGGTGGCATGGTGGGTGAAGCCCTCGGCTGCCAGCTGAAAGGTTGATGGTTGAAACTCGCCAGCCATTTCTGACAGGGTAAGATGAAGGGGAGGCGCATTTCCATGGTGATGTACAGCCTCACACCGTTCTAGTTCTGCTCACTGGGAGTTGGACTCAAAGGCAGCCTTGTTTATTCTGATTTCAAACGAGAGGAGCCCGTTTCGTGAGTGTGCTAACCTCCAGGATGCCACGCCTGCCCTGGGCCAGCGTGCTCAGACGCCAGGCCGCCCAGAGGACGCCAGCGATAGGTCTCTGCCCTCATGGCTGGGCTCATGTTTCTTTTACTGTGGAAGCTGCCCGAGCGTGTTAGTCGGACAGATGTCAGACGATAACCCTGACGGCTGGAGACTGGAAGAAGGATCAGATCAGGAATTGGCACAAGACGTGCACTCAAGTCTGAGTTCTGTTGCCTTCTTCTATAACCCTGGTCAGGCATCTTGAAAGACTCACCTTTCCCATAGATGAAATCAGGATATTACTATGTGACTCGCGACCCACGGAGTCCCCACCCACCCAATAGCTAAGAGATACCGTGGGGTGGGTTCCAGACCACAGTAAGGCCAGTGGAGAAACAGCCAGCTCTCCCAACTGCTGGCTTTCCCTGTGGACTAGCCCAGGGAGAAATAGGACCAGGACTAGATTCCCTAATGTAGAACAGAGGAAAGCTGGAAAGCTAATAGTCCGCAGTAGGAAAGACACCACTTTGGTAAGCTAGGGATAAAGTCCAAGTACATAATCCTGCTTTAAATATCATTCCCACAGATTCTCCCCTCACAACTAAGCTGCCTGAAAGTGAGCACATGGTTGATTCTGTCTCCTTACAGATGCTGACATTTTTTGATTGTCTCCTCCTGCCACAGCACCCATCTCCACCACCCCCAGCCTTCTCTCGATGCAGGTACTAGGCTTCCTCACCTGTGAGTTCAGGGACTTCACTGTGGTTACCACCCACTGCTGACTGTGCATGCTTTATGGCTACTATGAATATCCCAGGACAGTAAAGATCCTCTCTCTCTGCACAGACCTGACTGCTGAGACCAAGGCCGTCCTGGAAGTGAGCTCGTTACCACGAAATATGTCTGACTCCTTCATTTTACTCTCTGCTCCCCTCCTAGGTGCTAGAACTTTACTATTTACTTTACAGATTATTGCCAGACAATGGCGCCCACAGACCCTGAGGTTGTCAGAGGCTGGTTTACTCCCACAGCTGAGAGCTAGGTCGACTGTGTAGTATAGCCTGTGATGTGTGTTAAGAGCATGAAGAAGAAGCATGCTGTGAGGATGACCAGAACGGGACACCGAGTGTTCTTGTGAAATGACACTGGCAGATGGACGTGCTCCGCACAGCCTTGTCACAAACCTTATGCAGGTTACAAAAAACAAACCGACCGGTGTCCCAAGGAGCAATAAAGCAAGGAATGTCGGGGAAAGGGGGGTGGGGGGGGCAAACCAACAGGTCCCTAGTCCTCCCAGCCTTTGGACTCTGTCGGGGGTGGTGATTGGGGATAGGAATTGGCCTATCAGTCTCACTGAGTGTCTGTTGTAATGGGTACTGGAGGGTAGGGGGATGTCAGAGAGCTCTAAGAACACGTGAGAGGGAGTTTGATGTCAACTGGTCAACCCCAGAAAATGACGTTTGGACTGAAAATGGAAAAAAAATGATTCACCTTAAAGGGCAAGGTGGGCGGGGCCCAGTTCTGGCGATCTATCTGCCTCTCCTCAGCTATTAAATCCTCATCTGTCTAGCAGCATGTCAGGTGCCAGTCCACTAAATCAACCACTTATTTTTTTTTTTGGTATATTGATTCTATTTTGTTTGCTTTTTATTCATCATCCACTTATTTTTTTTTAAAGATGATACATGCTACTTCAAGCTTCCAGGCAGGGTGGGCTCCAGGTGACTCTCTCAGATGACTTTAAGGCGGTCCCCTCCCAAGCCACTTGCTCCCCCTTGGTCTCAGCTGAAGTGAAGGGTGGGAAGGGTTTTACTCACTTGGACTGATGGGAGCCTTACACTGTGAGGGGTTCCCTGGGGCGAGATGCCGTCACCTCCACATGCCACCACTACCCTAAGTACCGGGGACCTGAGGACCTGTGTCCACAGAGGAACGTACACAAAGCAGGGGAGGAAAGGAAAGAATCAACATTTTCAATGTAGCAGGTGTTCTGAAGCTACCCAAACCAGATGATGAGATAGGGTGGACACTCTTTCTGATGGTGGCCGGGGAGACGAGCCGTGGGGCAGAATTTATGCCTAGGGCTGGGAGACCACAGCTGTGTGGCCAAGAGCGTTTTGGGGGGCAGTCTGTGGAGATTGATAGGACCTCACGGTTGGCCGATGCAGTGGTTCTCAAGGAGGGAATATATTTATCGCCAGAGGCCCTTGAACAGACCTGTCACAACTAGGGGGTAGGGAAGGTGGAAGTAGGGTCACTATGCATCAGAACCAACTTAGTGTTGGTGAGTGTGGGTTTAAAAGACGCCCCCCTCACCCACTCCCAAAGGAGCCACCATATTTATGAATCATTCTTCTTAATGAATCATTTTATTGGGGGCTCATACAACTACCATCACAAGCCAAACAAACATCAATTGTATGCAGGTCACATTTACCCACTTATTGCCATCATCACTCTCAAAACATCCTCCCTCCCTTCAGGCCCCCAGTATCAGTTCCCTATATTACCCTTCCACCACCCCCCTTCCCTTGAACCCTTAGTAATTTACAAATTATTTTTTTCGTACTGTACACTGTCCAATGTGTCCCAACACTCACTTCCCTATTGTCCGTGTCCCAGAGAGGAGGCTACGTGTAGATCCCTGAAGTTGGTTCTCCCTTTCTATTCCTCCACCCTCCTGGTATTACCACTCCTATTACTAGTCTTGATGGATCATCTATCCTAAATTTCCCATGTTTCCAACTTCACTGTACATCTCCTGGTCTAGCTGGATTTATGTGGTAGAGTTGGGGTCATGATAGTGGGTGGGAGACAGCATTTGGGAACTAGAGGAAGGTTTCATATTTCATTGCTACTACCCTGTATCTTAACTGGCTCATCTCCTCCTTGTAACCCCTCTGCAAAAGGTCTTTGGGTCCCCAATCTGTACTCCCCCTCATTAATAATAATATAATTTTAGCTCACCGATGCCTGGCACTAGATCCCTTCACCACCTCATGATCACACAGGCTGGTGTGCTTCTTCCGTGTGGGCTTTATTACTTCTAAGCTGAATGGCCGCTTGTTACTCAAGCCTTTAAGACCCCAGATGCTGTATCTTTTGGTAGCTGGGCACCATCAGCTTTTTCACCACCTTTGCTTATGCATACATTTCAATTTGAGAAAATGGATGAAGGGGTGGAGTCCAGCCTGTCAGTCAGGTCACAGTTGATGATCCCTCCTTGTGGGTGTGGTCTTCTCATGAGGACTCTGGGAACTTCTTCTCTGTTGATTCTTCTACCAGAAAACAAGGGTCTCTCTCTCTCTCTCTGCTTCACATGCCTGTTGACAAGCCACATGGAGCCACAATGACGGCAGCCAGAGTCCTGGAGATGTGCCCCCCGCCACTGGATCCACAGGTCTTTCTACCCACCAGCCTGTGATCTTCCTGCACTCGGCACCATTGCGTGTGCCGCGTGAGTTTAAAGAGGAATTTAAGGGCTAACGTCGAACTTCCGGACTTGATCCGGACTGGGCTGTACTTATAAAGTTCTCTCTTACACTTCTATCAGCGTCTGGTTTCGGTTCTCTAGTCAACCCCGGTCTAACTCGAGGTGGTACGAGGATCTGGTGGGCCATGCTGCCAAACATCCCACAAAGCACAGGGCAGGCACGGCGATGACGCCCCGTGTGCCCAGGACGCTCAGGTGGACAAGCCTCCATCTGTGACCCACAAGAGGGCGTGGGACACTGCCGCCAAGCCCAACCCCCCACCCCACCTCTGCTGTCCAGAAATTGCCCCGTCAGGGGTTAAACCGAACCAAACTGCCTCGTTTTTCTCCCGGCGCCCGCGTGTTTGCAGCGCCCATCTTCCGATAAGCAGCGGCGCGCTGAACCACCGCGCCCCGTTCCCATCCGGACCCCGCGCTAGCAGGTGGACTCTAACTGAAAGCGGCCCCGTGGAGCTCCCGAGGTCGCCGGCCTCCTTGGGCCGCCAACGTTGCGCGCGCGGGCTCTTCACCTGACCGTCTGGGACCAGTGACACAAACCGGCGGGCAGGCGCGCGGCGCGCGCTACCCACTTGCTGAACGGGCTTTCGCGCGGGCGGGGATACCCCCGCGTGACTTCCGGGGCGGCACCGGAAGTCTCCGAGCACGCTGAGCGACAGCGCGCCTGGCCAATGGGGCGGCGCCCCTCCAGCCCGCTCTCGCGACAAGGGCGGCGGAGGGCGCAGGCGCCGTCAGAGGCCGGCCGGCGGCCAGCAGCGGCAGCGGCGGCGGCGGCGGCGGGCATGGCGAGCCCCGGGGAGCGGACCCCGCTGCTGGGCGCGCGGCGCGCCGCGCCGGTGTTCGAGGGCCGGCGCGCGGCGTGCGGCGCCGTGCTGCTGACCGAGCTGCTGGAGCGCGCTGCCTTCTACGGCGTGACGGCCGGCCTGGTGCTCTTCCTCAACGGCGCGCCCTTCGGCTGGGAGGGCGCGCAGGCCAGCCAGGCGCTGCTGCTCTTCATGGGCGTCACCTACCTGGTGTCGCCGTTCGGCGGCTGGCTGGCCGACGCGCTGCTGGGCAAGGCGGGCACCATCGTGCTCAGCCTGGCGCTCTACCTGCTCGGCATGCTGGCCTTCCCGCTGGTGGCCGCGCCCGCCACGCGCGCCGCGCTCTGCGGGCCCCTGCACCCCGCGCCCCTCGCCAACTGCTCGGCGCCCGCCAACGCCAGCGCCCGCCCCGCCTGCCCTGGGGGCCCCCCGCGCTACTGCGCGCCTGCCGTCTTCGCGGGGCTCGTGCTCGTGGGCCTCGGCGTGGGCACCGTCAAGGCCAACATCACGCCCTTCGGCGCCGACCAGGTGAGCGCGCCGCCGGACCCCGGCCTGGGCCGCCCCTCGCGGTCTGCGGAGGGCCCTGCGCGCGTCCGGGCCCAACCGCGTCTGCCCCGCGGTCGGCAGGAGCAGACGCGCTGCTCCCATGCACCCGGGCGTCCAACGAAGACCCTAATTCAGATGGACATGGGAACCGAGACGCCCGCGCACGGGGTGACCACGCAAGGAACTGTACTAAAGGGTCGCGCCATGAGTAGGGTTGAGAACTCTTGAGAGGGTGACGCTGGACAAAGCCGACGAACGAGGAAAAACTCAAAAGGAACAGACACCTGGGCGGGGCGTCCGTGGGCCTCAATAAGGGGCCCACCGCTGCCTTTGGACGGCTGACAAGAGGCTGGGGGTCCCCTGCGATGTTGGACAACCAGGGTGTAAGGGCTGCAGGCAGGGGACCAGCTAGTGCAGTAGCCTGCGGCCAGTTCAAGGAAGGGAGGCCCCCCACTAACTCGCTGGAGTGAGATGTGTGCCGGGCAGGGGAGACTGAGCCTGCGAGCGCAGACGTCTGTGTGGGAAACCAGAATTAAAGTTCTTTGGGATTTCCCTGGGAGCCTCTTGAGAGCAGCCCCGCCAGTTGCGGGAAGCCTTGCCTGGTCTGAGAGCTGGGCTGAGCCAGGCGCTGTTAGGCAAGCTCTGGCCTGTGGGCCAAATCTGGACCACTTCCTGTTCTCGAGGCGTCCACACACTAAGAGTGGGCTGTGCATTTCTGACAAGGGGCTGAGACCCACGAGAAGCCCGCTTCATGATTAATGGGCAGTGTAGGGAGTGAGGTTCCAAGCTTTAGGAATAAAGTGACTGGAGCACCGCCTTACCTGGCCCTGGTCCTGGTGTCCACCACAATGCTGCCCGAAAGCGGTGGCAGAATCAGCCAAGCTGACACCGTAGTGCTGGTTCTCTCTACCCCCAACAGATAGGCCACTGTCCGGTTGGCTGTTGGACCAGTTCAGGGCCGGCCTGGTTGTGGCTGGATGGGGAGAGACCTGGGATAGAGGTGGTGGATGCGTGGGTGGCTTAGGATAATTTTAAGGGCAGGGATTACTGGTGGATTGCAGGCTTCAAAAAGTTCCTGGGAAGAGGATTCAAAGATGGGTAGGATTTCCCCATGGCCTCTTGGAGCCCCTGTGAGTGCACAGTAAGGAAAGCGGCATCTCTGGGGAGGGAGGGAGAGAGTGAGGGTCAGCTGGGGGCTTCTTTCCCCCACACTGCCCCGAGCCTGCCTGCCAGATAGGGTCTGCGTGTCTGTGTTGGTGCACCAGGAGGGCGTGGGTGGGGACAGCTTCCTCAGGGACACCAGCTGCAGTGGCACAGGCGTCACCTCAACTTTCGGGAACTAGGCCGCCTGGTGCAGAGCGATTATCCTGGGCCCCCAGCACACCCACTGCCCCCCTCGGCACCCCTCAACTGCTCAGCGACTTCCTGTGTGAGAAGGAAGAGCAGAGCTGACCCGAGGCCTCCGAGGCTGTGGACCTTGGCAGGCAGGCAGGCAGGCAGGCAGGCAGCCCCATGCCCCCTCCGCGATGGTGGTGGGCCCAAGCCGCCCGCCTTTGTTTGAGCAGTGGAGTGCTTCACCACCGCGCCATCTGACCTGATGATTTCACAATACAGCTGTGCAAGGAGGCTTCACAGAGCTCGTGGCAACAAGGAAAGGAAAGAATGTTCCTGAATCCCCTGTGACAAACAGGCTGACAGAGCTTGACTTCCAGGGTCGCCCAGCACATGGGGGAGGGGGAGCTGCGGGTCAGCACCCTGAAACCTGGACTGGTGCTGGATGAAGAGTGGAGGCTCTAGATGCCCTCTGAGGCCGCTGCTTCCTGGTGGACGGAGCCTGGCCTGGTCTATGGCCTGATCAGTGGAGATGGCTCTCACTGAGCCTTGCCCTAAAACCAGGTCTTTGGAATTCAAGGCTGGGGGCGTTCAGGACTCAGTGTGTGGACCCCCAGGCCCCTGCGTGGCTCTTCCATGTGAAGAGGCTGGCCAGCTGGGGCAGGCTTCCTCTTGACGAAGATGCTCTCCTGAGGGGATGACCTCAGGGCTGCGGGGCTCTGGCTGCTGAAGGCCGGCGGCCGTTCTCTGACAGGAGAAGCTGGCTCTGACCGTGAGGCAGAGGCTGCCATGGGGTGTGTTTTGACTGGTCATGGGGGATTTGGGGGGCGGCGCCTGAGCAGCCCTGCTGGCTTCCCCCAAGGTCAGGACTTATTGATTAGCAGTCCCACCTGGAGAATCCTCGCTCTCTCCCAGCCCCGCTGCCCTCGAGAGCTGTGTCCCCAGCTGCACCCTAAAGATGTGCAGTTGTGGAAACCCCCAGGGCCACTGAGTGAGCTGTTTGTGTGGGTGGACGTGTATTTTTAAGAAACGCTTGCTGCCCACCGTCACGGTCTGAACCTCAGGCGTGGTTTCCTGGCACCTCTTGAAGAAGCTCCTTTGAAAGGCACTGGGGGCAGAAGCCAAGGCAGCTGCAGGCCAAGTCCAGGACTTGTGCCGGGACACAGGCCGTGCTGGGCCACGCTTCCCCTTCCCGGGTGGACTGAGGGAATGAAAGGAGGAGAAACCATGGATTAAGGGGAAAACCAAAATGTCTCACTGTTTGGTGGATTCTGACTCTCAGTGGCCCTCCAGGACAGCAGGACTCCCCCGGGGCTTCCAGATGGCCATCTTTGCAGGGTCTGGCCCTTGGTGGTGGTTTGAACCACTGACATTTCTGTCTGCAGAGCTCCTGGTAAGAGAAAAGGCCTAGCCAGCCCCGGCCGCGACACTGGTCCTGATGCACGGAGACCCTGGCGGAGCTGCCCTGGGGCTCCGAGTTCACTGTTAGCAGATGCCCCACCAGGCTGCTCCCGTTTGCAGGTGGTGAGGGGAAGTGGGTGCGCGGCCCTGCTGTGATTTGAAGGGGTGTTTCCGGCCCAGCAGCCTGTGGAGTCCTCACACACAGAATCCTCCGTGCCCTGGGTGGCTCCCGGGTGTCTTGTGACAGCCACAAGGGAGCTTGTTTACTCGCAAGCTGGGGTGAGGCAACTGCTCAGACAGTGATGCAACACAGCCCGGGGCCAGCGGTGCCAAGGGCGGGGCTGTGTGGGGTCCCCTCAGCAGGAGGAGAAAGCAGTGATGGGGGGCGGGGGCGATCGATGCTTTCCTGAGCCTCCGCCTCTATTCGGCCCCCTACCACTGGCCAAGTGCTGTCAGCGGCAGCCTGCACTGAGCCCCTGTACCTCCAAAGGTCCTGTGGCGAATGACAAGGCTCTCAAAGTCTCTGGCCCCCGAGCTTGTCAGGTCGGGGAAGCCTGTCCCTACCCGTCTGTTTCACTTTGGAAGACAGGCAGGTGTGGGCACCGAGCAGGGGACCATAGGAGTGCACCTGCCCTCCACGGCCCTCCACTGGAAGGCCCTGCCTGCTCAGGTCCTGTCCCGTGTCCGTTGTCAGTGCCTCTCGTGCTGGTGAGAAGGGGCTCCCTCTAAGGGCCTGCTCACCACCTGCCCTCCCGGCTGGCTGTGTAACTCAGCGAGGCCCAGGCACAGCTAGCCATGCAGTAGTCATCATGCTTAGTCAGGGAGATTGGGGGGGGGGGACGGACGGACACTAGTTTGACTCTATATTACTGGCTGGGAATGGTGTACAATCCATCATCAGGTATTCACTGTCAAGTATTTTTGACCGTAAACTTTTAAAAAACCATTCAATGGCACTTTTGAGTTGGTGGAAGAATCTGTTCCCTTTAATGCCATCTTCCCGGCACGTTGTGAAGCTCCTCGCTCTGCCGAGTGGATCAGAGGCCAGTGGGTCAGCCTCCCCCAAGGGCGGCGAGCGAGCCTGGTCTGGGAGTGACCAGAAGTCCTCAGAGATGAGCACCCCATGGGTCACACGGCAGGTAGCCGATGAGTGAGCATACAGGTGTCCCTTTCATGACCTGTACATTGCAGTGCAGAGAACAGGTCTGAAGACCCGGCAGGCGCCTGTGCCTGGCCAGCCTCTGTGTGAGACCCAGCGCCAACCTCCGGCTGGAGAGTGTGTAGAGCTTCCGTGGCATGAATACCTCGTTCCTGCCACGTGCGCACAGGCGTGGCTGTCCTGCGATGAGCGGGCTCTCCACAGTACCCACGCCAGTGCCCTGGGGGCTGAGGCGCCTCTGAAGGGCATCAGCCACCTTAGTGCCCGGTGCCTGGAGGGCAGGGTCGGAGACCACAGGTTTCCCAGCGGTCTGTCATCTCCGGATGCCAGTGCCACATCTTCCCTGAGTTGCTCGCTGGTGGCTTTGAATGTGGGACTGCTCAGGCGCAGCCTCTGACCGCTCTCACCTGGTCCGGAGTGTTCCAGGCCCCAGTGGTAGATTTTCTTGTCTAATGATGGCTCCCAGTCCGAGCTCCAGCCTGGCCTTTCTCTTCTCTCCAGGGCTAACTGTCTGTTCTTGGAGCCCAGACCCTGGTGTGGCGCCCTTCCTGTGGTCACAGCAGGTTTCCTGGTGCCTCATCAGAGGAGCAGGTTCTGAAACGTGCCTGGGAATGGAGGCCACCTGGGGCTTGAGTGCTTGCCTGAAATCCACACTCCGGGGCCTGCCCCAGAGAGGGGAGCGGGCACATCTGAGGGTTCGGTCCTGGGATGTGCTGTCATTCATAGCTTCAAAGTGCTCTGTCCAGTTTGATCCGCTGCTGATCCTTGCTGTCCACCAAGACCGGAGGCCACAGGAAGTCCAGGGAAAGTTGATGGCCCTCGTGCGCCCGCACACATGCAGCCTGCAGCCCTGGCTCTCATGACGCGCCTTCAGAAGGGACACTGCGGGGTCCAGGAGGGAGGAGGGGGCCCCCCTCAGCTGGGGTCTGGTCTGGGGTCACGCCCTGAAGAGGCCCGTTTTCAGGTCCTCCCTCCCCCCGCCCCTGCAGGTCAAGGACCGAGGCCCCGAAGCCACGAGACGGTTCTTCAATTGGTTTTACTGGAGCATCAACCTGGGGGCCATCGTGTCCCTGGGCGGCATCGCCTACATCCAGCAGAACGTGAGCTTCGTCGTGGGCTATGCCATCCCTGCCGTGTGCATCGGCGTGGCCTTCGTGGTCTTCCTCTGCGGCCAGCGCTGCTTCGTCACCAAGCCCCCTGACGGCAGCGCCTTCACCGACGTGGTCAGGATCCTGGCGTACTCGTGCCGCCCACAGAAGCAGGCGGGGAATCACAGGGCCGGCGGGTACGTACGGGCCTGGGCCCCGCTCTCAGGGTCCCGTTTGTTCCCGCAGTGCAGTTGACAGTGCCAGAGGCCCCCTAGAGCTGCCACACTGCTTGGCTGACACTCTTAGCAAGTGACCGTGGAATAGTTTTGACTCAGACACAAGAGGCAGCAGCTGTTGGAATGGCTAGGAGGAGGCCCTCAGGCCTGGGCAGAGGGATGGCTGGCCACCCTCCAGGAGGTCAGGATAGCCCAGCTTGGAGTCGGAAAGACCGCTGTTATCACAGAGACACCCCTCCGCTCAGCTCTCCAGCTCAGTGGATGCCTACTGAGGTGCCCAGTCAATCCCTGAATGTCCTGGGCAGGACTGCTGGTCCAGTGTGGACATCCTGGTAGGCACCGGCTGAGCGCTTGTGACCACCCCACCCTGGGTAGGCAGCACCCCCTGCTGGCATGGCGACTGCTGCCCGGCCCCAGACTGGCTGGCAGGTGCCCTGCCCTGGGAGCTCTTGCCCTGTGGGCTCTGGCAGGCCTTCTCTTAGCCAGTGTGGCGGCCCCTGCCCGGGGAGTAAGAACAAAGCGGTGTCCGTGTCCTCTCATGGGTAGACACGTGGAGAAGGCATTGTGAGATTCTGGTTGGACCACTCACTGCAAGATGGGCAGTTCAAGGCCACCAGTGATTCCACGGGGAGAAAGGAAGCTGTCTGCTGCCCCCTTGGGATTTACTGTGCCGGACAGAAGGCCTGAGTCACTGGGAATCAGCTCTCAGCAGGCTCCTGTGCCCACCCCCGAGGCCCACCTGCCCCAGCCCTGCAGAGAGCCGTGACTCCTGTTGGTCGACCGCCGACCCCCTCGGGCAGGCCCAGCCCCGGCTGCAGCTCTGCCCCTTTCCTCACACCTGCCCCTCGTTGGTCACTGTCCTCAAGCTGGCTGTGGCAAGTGGCAGCTCTCCGCCAGGGATGCCAACTGTGCAGGCAGGGTTCTGAAGACCGTGGGCTGCCCTGCTCTCCCCCGGCTTTGTGCTTGGGAGAGGATGCAGGGCCACTGTTACCTCCCTGCCCATCCCCATGTCTCTCAGAGACACCTGGGGCCCCACAGAAGCTCGTTGGGGCTCAGCAGCTGGCTCTCGCCCGCCCTGCAGGCCATGAGCGCCCGCATGGAACCACATGCTCACACACGGGCACCCTGTGCAGGCGATGGGCTGCTTTGGGGAGGACTTGGTGAGCAGTTTTTAAAAGGCCCTTGCAGCAAACAGCACAGCAAGACCCCCACGCCTGGGGAGAGAGCAGCTCCTGGTGCGTGTGACATTCAGATAAGGGGCGGCCGTCCCCGCTGTGTGTGTCCTGGGGATGCCCATGCGGTGAGCTGTCTGCCAGTCACAGTGGCCCTGTAGGACGGGGGAGCACCTCTTCCAGGGCTCCGAGACTAACTGTTGTCCTTGTGGTTAGCGACCCACTGCAGTCCCTATGCTGCCAGGGTTCCTGTGTTAAGTCCTACTAACCCAGGCCAAGCCCCCTGCAGGGCAGAGCTGCCTGTGGGCCCCACGGTGGCGGCCTCATTCCCTTAGTGATCAGCCTTTGCTTGGCCTTGCTGGTGTCCCTAATTCACACCAGCACCCTGAGGAGGGGCCTCCTAGGCCTTGGGAGCGTGCCTCACAGAGGGGGGTCACATCCAGGTTAAGACCGGAGTCTGTGCAGATAGCACAGACTGGCCCAGCCTCCAGAACCCCAGCTCCCACGTACCTCCAGCTGACTGACCATGATGAGCCAGGGGGCGTGGGCGGAAGAAAACTAATCCCTTCATTTTGTTTCCCAAAGTGAAGGCGTTGGCGTCTCTCAGCAACACTCTAAACACAGTCTGTTTGATTCATGTAAGATGTCTCGAGGAGGGCCGTTCCCAGAAGACAAAGTGGAAGACGTGAAAGCCCTCGTCAAGATTGTCCCCGTCTTCCTGGCTCTGGTCCCTTACTGGACAGTGTACTTCCAAGTGAGTGGGGGCAGGTGGAGCCCGTGTCCTCTCTCCCCGTGGGACGGCACTGGCGTCCAAGGACCAGGGGCTTCTCCTGGCACTTAGCGACTCCGCGGGGCCTCCTCCAGCACTGGGCGAACGCTCCCGACCAGCCGCTGTTTGCTTTGCAGCGTGCAGCAGCTGGGAGTTCTCACAGAGCTCCTGGGGACTGGCAGCTTCTGGGGTCACTGTCGTGTGTGTGTGTGTGTGTGTGTGTGTGTGTGTGTGTGTCAGAGAGAGAGAGAGGGAGAGCATGTAAATGTACTGGCTCACGTATAATAGCGATGTGCTTTTTATGCCCAGATGCAGACAACATACGTTTTACAGAGTCTTCATTTGAAGATTCCAGAAATATCAAGTATTACAACCACCCCTCACATGGTAAGAACTGTTGAACTTACCCGAAAAATTGGCCTTCGTTGGGGTTAGTGCACCCTGTGGAATTTGAACGCACGCAGTCAGCATGAACAGAGGGTTCCTACTGGAATGGAGGGGAACGTGTTTAATGGACAGTTCCTGCAGGCCCCACGTTTACTGGGTTTAAATAATTTCCATCACACATGTGTGTGCTCACCTGCCCCCCCTGCTCAAGCATCTCTGAAGGATCCCTCCTGCTGGTATCAGGGTTGATGCTGGCTTCTTCTCAGGAGGGTTTGTGGGGGTGAGTCGAAGGTCCTGCTTCAGAAAACCAGAGAAACCACTTGAGACAGAAATAGCCAGAACGGGAAGCTGAGTGCACTTCCCGATGGGGCCCCACTGAGAGCTGCCCTGTGCAGGCTGCTGGCCCCCCCTCCTCCCTCCACTGGCAGCGTGGCCAGTGTCCCTGCACCTTGGGTTCAGAGCGAGGAAAGAGAGCCTGGGGGAGGCTGTGAGTGGAGGGAGGGCCAAACCCCAGGGTGTCTCCAGTGGGGCCCCTGGGCATGAGTAGGCCTACAGTGTCCTCTCCCACCAGTGCGGTTCTTGTACGGGACCTGGGCCCTCCCGTGTCTGCGCCCCCAGGGGAAGTGTAGGCCTCTGAACTGACCTTGGAGCCCCCGGTGACCCCTGAGCAGACTGAGCCACTGTGGGTGTTCCCGAGAGGTGTCCGTGGGACTGACCTGTCCCCGAGCGCCGCGTGCAGGCAGGGCCGCTGCTGCGGACGACACTCAGGCGCCGCTTGCCCGCAGTTCCCGGCGGCCTGGCTGACCATGTTCGACGCGGTGCTCATCCTGCTGCTGATCCCGCTCAAAGACCGGCTGGTGGACCCCGTGCTGCGCAGGAACGGCCTGCTGCCCTCCTCCCTCAAGAGGATCGCCGTGGGCATGTTCTTCGTCATGTGCTCGGCCTTTGCTGCAGGTGAGGCGGGCCGGGCGCCTCAGACCGGGTGTTCCTGGGGTCTGTTGGCCTCTTCTCCGGGAGGGCAGGAAGAGACCTGGAGGGGGCGGTCCAA
This sequence comes from Nesogale talazaci, assembly GCA_004026705.1. Taxonomy (NCBI): domain Eukaryota; kingdom Metazoa; phylum Chordata; class Mammalia; order Afrosoricida; family Tenrecidae; genus Nesogale; species Nesogale talazaci. The sequence continues at coordinate 20,958 of PVJH01004979.1, forward strand.
GGCAGGGGACTTCAAAGGGGGGTGCAGATGTGCAGTCGAAAGGTCATGGAACTGTCCCGGTAACAGACGTGGACGTGGTCTCTCTGGGTGCAGCAGAGGCGTGCCGTGTGCACTGGTGGGGCTTGTAGACAGGCCTGAGGGCTGAGGTGTAGCAGACTCCGCACAAGACCACTTAATAGTCTTCACCCCATGCCAAACCTGCCCTGGGGTCTGTGCTCCCTGCAAAGAGCCTGCATCTCCCAGTGTCACTGGTAGGTGTGCACTGCTGGTCTTGGCGTTTCCCGATGAGGGTGATGGCAGTGCCGGGATGCCCCGAGGTCATGGGAAAGGTGGGTCTTCCCTGGAGGAAGTGTTAGGGGATTGCTGTAGGTCTGAGACCAGACCCTCTTTCAGCTTCCCAGAAGTGTGAGTATTCACACTGAATGGGGTTGGTGTGACTCGGGGGTATCCATCTTAGGCTGGTGAAGCTGGGTTGCTATACATTTTCCAGCTCCCAGGGAGCTCTTGCTCCGGTGCTGGAGACCCACTGAGCCCGCGAGGAGGGGAGCAGGACTGTCGTGGAACAGCACCGTTCGGGGAGAAGGCCACGGAGCGCACAGGGGCGGCCAGGGTCAGGGCAGGAGCAGGACAGGCGCACTGGACTCTGGGACGTGCAACAGACAGTGAGCAGGAGACCCTGCCTGCCCAGCCTCGCAGTCTGCTGATCCTGGGACAGTCCCCTCTACTGTGGGAAAGGGCCTGTGTTTCTCACACGTTCTTGTTCTGGGTTCTGCCTCTGGAGCAGCAGACAGGACTGTGCTGTCCCTTTTCAGGAGGCTCGGCTCCTGGTCATCAGTCTGCCTGGGCCCCCGGGGGCCTGGCTCAAGGATGCACACTGTCGCAGGCCTTCTTTCTGGGTGGGATAGGTCCCTCTGGTCACTGCTCCCTTGTTTGAAAGCATGGAGCTCAAGACCCCAACTTGACACAGCCCACCCCAGGAGGTGGTGTCCGGCCTTCCTGACACAGCAGTGCCCCATGCTGCCCCCTCAGTGTCAGAGCAGAGAGGACAAGGCCATCGGATACTAGAGGGAAGAGAAACTTCACACTGAGGGTCGTAGGAGAGAGTGGGCGTGCCCAGGACGCGCCCTTGCAGCCTGGGAGCAATCCCTGGTGGTCTTCTCTACCACCCTTTGGGACCCCAGGGCCGGCGTGTGCAGACAGGGAGCCCACGGGCAGCTGCACCATTTCCCTCAGATACTTTTCTTCCTTGACTTTCCTGTTGAGTTTTCTCCGTGGTCGGTTACAAACAGGTCTCATGCCTTTGTGTCGGCTCCTTCCCAGCGGAGACTCTGATTTCTGTGGCCCGGGCTGCACGGCCAGGCGCCTCCATGGCGCACTGTGGGTTGGGTTGCTCAGCCGGGACTCCAGGGAGGGATGAGGCTGTCTGCTCCTGTAAAGGCTCAGCCTGGGAACCCCGAGGAGCGGCTTGTAGGGTCGCCGTCAGTCCCGTTAGGTCTGCAGGGCAAGTGCCCTCCGGGGTCTGGGAGCCGGGCAGCCCCATCTGGAGAGCAAACATCTCGGCTTGGGGACCACCGGGCGACCTGTGTGCTGTTGCCCCCAGGAATCCTGGAGAGCAAGCGCCTGGTGCTGGTGAGAGAGAAGACCATCGACCAGACCATCGGGAGAGTGGTCTACCACGCCGCCGACCTGCCCGTCTGGTGGCAGCTCCCGCAGTACGTGCTCATCGGCATCAGCGAGATCTTCGCCAGCATCGCAGGTGAGCCAGGGTGTCTGCGGGCGTTCTGTGCACCCGTCCTGCGGGCCGCAGAGTGGTGGTGGGCGGAGGCTGCTCGTCTGCTCCGTGCAGTGCTGGAATGTGGTGGGCTGGGCGGGGGCACACGAGTTACTTCCTGTGCCTCGTTCTCGGACAGCCGAGTCCCAGTGCACTTGTCCAGTGGACCCTCTGTCCCATGTGAGTGTTTCTAAGCTGACCCTGGTCTGGAGAGCCGAAGTCCGGGGTCTGCGGATGGGGCAGCCCAGGCGTCCAGCCCAGCCCCTGCAGCCCCCTCTCCTCCCCTCCCAGGTCTGGAGTTTGCCTACTCGGCCGCCCCCAAGTCCATGCAGAGCGCCATCATGGGCCTGTTCTTCTTCTTCTCTGGCATCGGCTCCTTTGTGGGCTCAGGACTGCTGGCCCTGGTGTCCATCCCAGCCATCGGCTGGATGAGCAGCCACACGGACTTCGGTAAGAGCGGGGTTTGTCCCTGGGCCGCCTTTGCTCAGTGCTTTGTGCTGGGCAGAATCTCGGACGGTCGGTGTCTCTGTCTCGCTTTGTGGGAGCATCTGGGCAATGAAGGGATTGGGGGTGGGGGTGTCATGTCTTTTCTGCAGTATCTTGCCTGTGGGGAATGACAGAACGGTGTTTGTAGGGGGGTTGGCCAGAAGGCGGGTGTCTGAGTCCACTATGGCAGGAGAGGGAGGTGTCTGCACCCCCGCCGACTCCCAAGACTGTGAGTCTTTAGGGAGCACACGGCGTCAGCATTCTCCTTCAGCGTAGCTGGTGGCCTCGAACTGCCTGCCTTGCTATTCCACCCCCCCCCTCCCCTTACCCCACTCCAACCCAGGCTCTTGGGGGCTCTGACAGTGTCTGACCGTGACGTGCCCCTTGGCTCTCTTCCAGGGAACATCAACAGCTGCTACCTGAACTACTACTTCTTCCTCCTGGCTGCCATTCAGGGGGCCACCCTCCTGCTGTTCCTGGTCGTCTCTGTCAAGTATGACCGCCAGCGGTCCAGGGTCAGCGGGATCTCGGCTACCACCTCCACCTCCGGGAGGGCCTGAGCCGGGCTTGGAGGCCAGGGAGGTCGACGCTGTTAGCACTCCCACGTTACTGAAATGACTCGCCCCACTGCCCGTCGGATGAGCAAGTGCCTTACTGCCCCGCTCCTGCCACCCTGCTCCAGGCAGTGGGGGGACATGGTGTGCCGTGCCCCCTCGTGCCGGAGCCCTCGGCCACCGAAACCCTGCTTCCCACTCCAGACACGGATGGACTCTGTGCCCCACGGACAGAGACTGGCAGAGCCGTTGCTCAGAGCAGGGCCATTGCTCCGAGCAGGGCCGCCCCTGGCCAGTCCTGTGCCCGGCGAGGGCCCCACCGAGGCCTCCACGGCAGCTGTGTGTGTGTGTGTGTTGGTTTTGTTTGGTTCAGTCTGACGCTGAGTTTCTTTAACCTGCTGCTTCAGAGACAGTCATGAAGCTGTGTCTGCCCGCCCGTCAGTCACCTCTGACGGTACAGTTCACTCCCCTGGGCACTGACGGACACCTGACCAGTCAGTGCAGGGGGCGGGGTCCAGTGACCCTGAGGACTGGCTTGGGGAGGGGTCAGGACTAGGTCACTTGGGCAGAATCAGCCCTTGTGTTAGATGTGACCCTGACTGGTCGATTAGTCCTTGTGAGTGGTGGCTCTGCTTCGTGGCCGACAGTTCTGACGTTTGTTCAATAAAGGATCCTGTATTTGTTGGTGTCTTTGGAGTACTTATCCAGCTGCCTCCCACCCGAGCTCCGAGGCATGGTGGCAGGGACAGCAGGAGGGGTTGGGGCTGTCCAGAGGCCGGCTGGGACCTAGGAAGAGCTCAGTGGGGTGTCTGTTCACCCCATCTCTACCCCTCTCAGCCCAGCCTGTGCTTACCAGAAGCCAATACTGCAGACGCACCCCACTGTGCACACCCCCAATGCCAGGTTTAGAAAACCCCTCGGATGTGGCCTGTGGGAGAGAGGGCCCAGATGGAGGCTACTGTGTCCTGGGCAAACAAAGCAAGTTTGCTGAGTCTTGCTGAGTCTTCAGGATTAACCCTCTCCTGTGGTGAGGTGTTCTTGACACAGGGTTTACAAGGAGGGTGCCTGAGGACCTGCCTCACCATCCTCGGCCTCCACGGGGTCAAGGGGCTGTAGCCCTCATGCCCTGCTTTAGCCTGCAGCAGGGGCTGCACAGCTGGCGGTTACCTGGCCCAGTCTCCAGGGGCTGTGGGGCCAGGCGGTGACTGGAGGGGGCAGCTCCAATGCTCAGTCCCCACTTAGGCACCCACACTCAACTCCACTCGCCCACTCATGCTCGGGGGGTGATGGTAGCAATGCCCCTCACTGCTAGTGTGCTGGCCCCGAGCCCCGGGGACGCCCTGCTCCTGTGGGAACACCTGGTTCCCCACTCGCTCCCCAAAGGGCTCAGTTGAAGGAGGACAGCCAGAGTGAGAACATGGAGTGGGCGTCCCTCTTACCCTGGCAGCAGAGTGGGGGCCCCTGGACTGCAATCCTCATGTTCAGCAAATCTAAACCAGTAGCTCCTCAGTCCCAAGGCTGGGCTTCCTGCGCCCTTCACAGAGTCTCAGGACCCACAGGGGGCGCTGTGAGCCGGCACTGACTCTAGCAGTGAGCATGGTCTGGCTTGGGGTGTCGGGCACTGAGCCAGTGCAAGTCCATGGCAGAGCGAGCGAGGTCTGGCCCGTCCCCCCAGAGGCCGATGGCTTCCTGCCTGTGCAGATGACATCCAGACCCACATCTGACTCCTGGGGGGCTCCAATCCTCTCCCCCTCATGCTCACCCCATATGAACCCCTGAACTTGTCCGCCCTCACAGTGCAGAAGAGGGACACACATCTCGGCCCCACCTGCCAGGCAGGTCTGTCCACACTGCTCCGTAGCCTCATTCAGCGCCTGGGGCCCAGCCCATCGCTCTTGGCATTGAACGTTCCGCCCAAATCGGACAGGCTGTGCTCAGGTGCACACTGGGGAGATGGCCAAACAGGTCTAGCTGAAGTGAGAAATGCTGGAGACCATCCCTCCCTCCAGCCTACAACCAAACCAGCGATTGCTGGGCAGTGGCCCCCGGAAGTAGATGCCCAGGAGGCTTGGCCTGGGTGCTGAGAGTTGCCCAGTCCAGTCCCAGGCCACAGCAGCAGTACAGTGCAACCTGCCACCCGTCACCACAGCCAGTGTCCTGGCACCTTCTGTCCCAGACTCGACAGTGCCCCCTGACCACACAGACTTAGCCAGACCCAAACCCACTGACTCAGACCCTGTGTGTCGTAGGGCCGTACATCTGGACGGAGCCCGTCTGTCCCCATCAGAGCAGCGGATGGGCTTGAACTGGTGGCCCTCAGGTGGACGCCGGTGCCGTGTAGAGCAGTGGAGAGCCACCAAGGCCAGGGAGCACCAGAGACAGCAGCCTACAGGGAGGGACGGGCAAGAAACGGGCTGGCGTGATATGTTGTTTTAAGTCATCAGATATATAAAATGCCATGTGAGCCTCCACGTAATTTGCATTGCAAGGTTAGGGGGGAGCAATATGAAATACAGGCTTTGAGAGCCCCGGGGTGCTCACTTCTGGTTCTGTGGGCAGAGTTGTGGACACAAGGAAGGCCGGAGTGACAATGCGCATGTCTGCTCTGTGTGTGGGGGGATGGGGTGGAGAAGGGGGGGTGGTGTCACGCATCTGTTGCAGTGAGGGAGGGAGGAGTCTTTCCACCCACAAACCTGCAGGGCCTGCCCTGGGCAGTGGGCTGGAGGATTCCACAGTGATCGTAGAGCTCACTGGATGGACTTGGGCACAACAGTACACTGCCTGTGACCAGGGGATGGAGGGGCTTGAACCCCAAACACGCGTAGCCTGCCACCCCCCTCCCTCCCAATGACACGAGGCTATGGGACTCTCACCCAGAACAACTCCGGCAGTCCCTCTCATCGCTCAACAAATTGAGTCCACGGTTCCTGGTCCTTCCACAGGAGACACCGTCTCTTCTTTCCCGGCCATCAAGGCCCAGCTCTGGGAAGAGCAGGCCCTGGCAAACTTGACCGATTGCTCGTGAAGCTCAACCCTTGCCAGGGGCACACTGGACTCCCACAGATGGAAAGCTAGACTGAGAGACGGAGGCAAGGAGGGCAGGACAGGAGGAAGGAGTCTGGGTCTTCTCCACTTCCCCACCCCTCAGGGTTTGTGGTAAGTCCCTGGTATATCTCAGCGTGGATGTGGTCCCATGGAGGTACACACTTCCTCTGCCCCACCCCTTGATCTGTTAGGTGGACAGACCCTGCCAGAAAGGGGCCCAGGGAGCAGGTCCTGGCCCTGCACAAGAACACAGGACCCCGGGAGCAGTCAAGGGTTCAAACCCATCAACCGCTGTGCGGAGAGAGGTGCAGCGGCCAGACTGCTTCTGTAAGAAACACACCTGGAAAACTTCTTCTCTAGGGTCTCCATGAATCCACAGGGCAGGGGGCTCTTGAAATGGTCAGAAAGTACATTCCTCCCGCCTCCTCCCCCCTCAGGGCCATCTCCTGCCCCTGCAGAGGGCTCCGGCATGTGTTGAAGTAACAACCTCAGAGAGGAGTCTCTGCAGCTGGGCAGCCTAGCCCTTGGCGGGGTGAGGTGCACGGGATGTGGATCACCCTGCGGCCTGTGGGGGGTTATTTGCTGGTTTTGCATGTCCCCCTCCCTTCACGGTCCACAGGAGCCCTGGGAGCCGACGGTTCAAGGCCAGCAGCTGGTCCCCAGGAGAAAGAGGAGAGCCTGCGCGGGGTGGCTGTGGGTCGGAGGTCACTTGATGGCAGGGGTGGGCTCTCAGAGCCACTCCCAGGAAGCCCCTCTGGCTTTCGTGGCGGCCACGTCTGTGTCGTCATCAGTGCTGACTCACTCTGCACTCGTGCAGCTGTGGTGCCAGGCTGCCGCCTGGAGCCTCGTCCTCTTCCTTCAGCTGACCCTCTCCTGCACCTGGCGAGAGGTCCTTGTCCAGGGGCCCACGTCTTGCTAGCCTCGGCTCCAGAGGGGTGCTCTGATCGTGCTTCTTCTAAGCAGACGGGTTCCTTATTCCGGCTGTCTGTGCTAGTCTCCCCAGACTCCCCAACCCCACAGCTCAAAGACGTCCATTCTGTGGTCTTCCTCACTCCCTGGGCGGAAGGAGAGCTTCCTAACACGGCTTCCCAGGAGAGAAACGAGCCCACACCTCTAGATTCAGGGCTGGTGCTTTGATTTGCTTTGGCCCCAAAGACGCAGCAGAAGCCACACTCACCAGGTGCGATGCCTCCGGTGGCTCATCTGGTCACAGTTCCTCAGATCCCGGTGGGCCCAGCAGGAACCCAAGCACGCTTCCTTCATGTGGACCCAGCCCTGCAGGCTGCGGCGGGCCTCTCCTCTGGGCTCCCGAGGCTCTCTGTGTGTCTGCAGGTGTGTGCACTGTCCCGTCTCTCCCTTGGGGGAGCGGTGGATTAGCAGCTCAGCGCTCACACAGGCGCCTGCACCACTGTGGCAGTTACATCTCCTCCTGCCAGCTTGCGAAGGGGCAGAGTCCAAGCCGTCAATCAGGTCGCAGTTTGATAACCTCATTTAGAGGCACCACAGAGATAAACAGCTCCCTGGAGGATTCACGCACATTCTCTGGATCTTCTTCCTGCTGACAGGACATTGGAGCCACGCTAGAGCCCTGGAGCTGAGGAGTTACGTGGAGATCCCTGCCAGTGCTGAGATGCTTCCACCGCCTCTGGATCCACACGACTTCCCACCCTCTGGCCTGGGGTCTTCCTGCGTTAGGCGTCACTGCATGTGTTGAGTGTCTCTGAAGAGGACTGTATGCACTGTCATCAGACATGTGGGGCGGTAACAGATTTGCGGACTTGATCTGAACCGGGCGGGGGTGTTTTCTCAATGTAGGAGTGTCTCTGGATTTGACAGCCATGGCCACCAGGACCCAGGCAGGCTGTTCTGCGTCATGTGACTCTGTGGGACAGGTCAGAGTTCACCCGCAGGGTTTCCCAGGTGGTGGTCCTGCAGAGGGTCAGCGACAGTGGGAGGACCTGAGTGGCTCTGCCGCCCGATGTACCCGTGTTCACGTGGCAGAGACCCACGGAGCCGCATGCCGCAACCACGTCTCCTTTAAAGCACTGCAGGCCAACCTCAGAGCCTTCAGCACACAGGGTCCCTAGCCAGCCGGCCCTGCACTGGAGCAGATTCTGAGCTGGGCTGTGAGCCGCACAGTCGGCGTTTGCAACGTCCCGGCTTCCCGCGTGTCTCGGGAACCCCCAGGGGCAGCTCTAGCCTGACCCGCAGGCTGGTGTGAGCCGCGGCTTGCAGAACACCGAGAAGGGGTCTGCCGCACAAACAGGGCTGTGCGCTCTCCTCACAGGTCACTGCAGACCAGGCTTCCGGGAAGACACCAATCCCCTCATCGTCGTCCTCATCACTGCTCTCAATGGCTTGTGCCACCATGGTATGAGCCCTCCGTTTGGGGGCCTCTGCATCCAGTAGCTGCTCTCACCCGCCTCCCCACTTGCCCTGGCAGCCTTTGCCTGAATCGCCGTCTCCACGAACCTGACCTTCCTTTGAAAGGAGCCCCTCCACCCTCCGCCATGGTCTCTCACCCAGCACTGTCTCTATCGCATCATGTCCACTGACAGAACTTTGCCGGGGACGGTCAGCCCCAACTCCTCACCGCTGTCGGCACACACGGCTGTGCACGCCGTGCTTCACTCCCAGGAGGCTGGGACCCTGCCCATGTGGTGCCTTCTCCAGCGGGGGTGTCTTTCCCGACCCCTGGTCCAGAGTCAGGGAGAAGACTCACCCCACCCTTCCTGGGAGCCTCGGGTGGCCTTTCTTCTCAGAATGACGAACAAGACAGTTGCCGCTCTCCCCACCACTACAACGTGAGCATATCGATTCCCGTGTTGTTTGCGTGTTGTCCAGCCCCGACTGGCAGCCTCTGGAAGACATCATGGGCCTCCTGGTCACTGGCCCGTCTGTCTGCATGGGGCTGTGAGAGAGGGAAGGAGGGATCCATCAGTGGGGCAGCATACTTGTCCTGGGCAGGGCAGCGACTCAGGGGCCGGTGACCTCTGTGCTGCATTTACCTCAGCGGCCTCTGTGCTACATTTTAAGTAAGTGGATGAGCAGCGGCATGTGTCTGATTCCCTCCTCTTCACAGCTGGCACCAGACTGGGGGTGCGTGGGTGCTGAGGCCCGGCCGCGTGCGTCCTGAGCCCCACTGTCTCCACGTCGCTCTCCAACCATGGTGCTTCTGGTCCCACATGGTGTTTGTGGCTCTCACAAGGCAGGCTCTCTTTGCTGTTCAATCTCAACCAAACATGTGTCTTCCTTTCCAGCGGAAGACAGGAGAGCGTCCTCCCTGGGTAAGGAGCATGTCTCTGCGGCCTGTGTGCTCCCGGCTCCCTGGATTCTCTTGGGTTGCTCACAGGACTCCCAGGGCCCTGGGTGGGGCCCGAGACCCGCTGTGTGCTAAGCCTCCACGAAGTCCTGGTGGAGAGGGGCAGCAGGCCCGCTGTCGGCGGTGCTCAGGGGCAGCCTCCGTGGGAGTTTGCTCCGCCTCCTGGAGCTCAACACTCATCGCTGACAGGTCCCTCACTTGTGCCCTTCCGTCTGTCCATCCATGCATCTGTCCGCAGGTCTTTCTGGCCCTTCTGGAGAAGGCTCTGCCCTGTGTGTGGAATCTCTCTTCCTCTCTTTTGCTCCGGCTGGCAGTCCGTTCATGCCCGCGCTCGGGGGCTCTGAGTTTGCCCCATTGGTCTTGGGCGTCCTCGGGCGTTCCGGGCTCTGGGATCCCCCTGGAGGAGTCTGTGCTGTGCGCGGTGTGAAGCATGGGTCCTGCTGCATGTTTCTGCTGACAGGCGGCCATGTTGCTGGCACCAGGCACTGGAGCGACTGTCTGGAGCACAGGTGGTGCAGTCTATACCCTTTGCCACGAAAAGTTTGGGCCCAGGACATGGACAGACGCTGGGAAGCCAACAGACAGACTCCCCACGATCACTGGCCATCTGCTGGAGGGACACATGTAGGCACTTGGAGAGGCGAGCGTCCCCTCCCAGCGTGAGCAGCCAGGGCAGCACAACACCAGTCAGGCACACAGCGGGGCAGCAGGTGCTGGAGAGGCTGCTGCGGGGTGGGGGGTGGGGGTGGAGCGGGGGTGGTGGTGGAAGGGGAATGATGCTGCGGCCCCCAGATATCGCGGGAGGAGTGTGTGATGTCCAAGGGGTTGGGAACAGAAAACCCATGTAACCTGCCAGCCCCTACCGAGTCCATGTCCCCGAGAAGGAAGGGCCAGGACAGGAGTGGACGGGCGTGTGTACCCCCGTGTTCACTGTGATGACCGGAGCCTGAGCTGTGGCTGAGCGCTGAGACTCAGGAGCTCCCTGATGCCTCTGTTCCCTGCCCCCCCCCCGCCCCGTCCACCACGCAGATGTGGGCTGGGCAAGGGGGAGGGGAGGACGATGGACATGGGGCCCCAGTGGGCAGGGTGCACAGGAGGTTAGGGGCGCAGAACGCGCTGCCCCCGAGGCCCGTGGACCTGGCAGATGCAGACATCTTCTCAGACATCGTGAGCTGCCTCATGGGCCCGGGGACAGCTCATGCCCCAAAAGGAGCTGGAGGTGCCTCAGGGGAGGAGTGTACACATGCCGTCTTGGAGCCGGGAGCCAGGGCTGGTCCAGCACCCGCAGCGCTCACCCTGATGGGCGAAGGCCCCGAGACTGCTTCTCTTCTCCGAGCACATGGCTGGCACGGGTCGGCCCAGAGCTGTGGCTGGGGGGAGGTGATGGCTCTGGGAAGTTCGGAGAGCTCTGAAGCCTGGCCTGTACAAAGCCCACCTTGCCATGGTGGGAACCAACTCCAGGGGTGCTTTCATGAAAATCACGCCCTCTGCCATCTTACAGGGTCTTCTCCTCGTGCGTCCCTCCACCCACCCAGTCCTGAGAACCCTGCTGACCTGGAACCTGGGGCTGCAGAAGGGCAGGCTGGATGTGGGGCAGCAGGAGCAGCTTCCCTGAGACGGCTTTGTTGGGATTGGGCCGATCCAGGTGGACGTCAGGGGCTTACAGGTCGGTTGGTCAACATGGGTGAGGGCAAGCCCTGGACGGAGAAGTCCAAAATATTGCTACAGTGGCCACAGAGATGCCTAGGGAGCGCAGCTCACCACCGGGAAAGTGGTGCCCCTGGCCTCACTCTATAGGGGGGATCAAGGACCCCCTCCCCGCCACGCCAAGTGCAGTCGGGGAAGCAGGCTGGATGGAGGTGGGCCTGGGCTGTCAGAAGATGTCTTCATACACCGGCACCTCCTGAAGCTGGTCGGCTTTGGGGATGGGCCATCCATGCTTCCAGAGTTTGCCCACTGTTCTCCAGATGGGGCGGGCAACATGGAAACGCCCACCAGCCCCTGTGGTGGGTGCTTGTCTTTCTGTGCACACCCCCCCACACCCCCTCCCCCCACGGGGCGACTCTGGTCTTCGCAGCCGCACCCCAGGGCAGGTCTCAGAGACGGAGGGGACAGTTGTGCTCACCCCCGTCGGCAGACGTTTCCCGGGTGTCCTGGAGGTGCTCCTGGTGGGCACAGCGGTCCTGGGAGCGTGGCCGGCACCTGCTGGGGAGCTAATCTCAAGGTCAGCAGTTCAAACCCACCAGCCAGGTCTGAGGCAGAGAGGGGCTTTCTCCTCCTGTACCGAGTTACAGTCTCGGGATGCCCGAGGTGCGTCTACCCTGGTCACCATGAGTCGGAGTTGTAGCGGCCGCCGCCGGGGAGCCAAGGGTGAAGTGAGTGGGCAGAGGGGCTCGGAGGCACGTGGAAGGTAGCCCAAGATCTCACCAAGTCCTGTGAGGGCCAGAGAGGCTCGGGTTGCCGGGAAGCTGTGGGCAACACCCAGCTAAGGGGAGAGACCTCCAGCCGCTGTCCTCTCTCTGGCCTGCTCTCGGTGCGGCTTCAGGGACGAGTGGCCCCCCTTTTCATGGAATGGCCCCCAGATGAGGAACACTGGCACCTTGGGGGAGTGGGGAGGGGGCGTTTCTAGAAGTCAGACTCTTTAGAAACGCGGGTGCTGGTGGGCTCTGACGGGAAGCCCTCATTGTTTAGATGCGCTGATTCAAACCAGGGCGCAGGGGTCAGCGCAGACAAGGTGAGACCGCACCTGCGGGGAGGAAGACCCTCTGCAGCCCCTTCCTGATCAGGCCGGTCCACTGTGCCGTGTGCCGAATCCACAGCAGCTGTGGGGTGCTTCCCAAGGTGGATGGCTGTCCGCCTACGAGGAGCCGGAACCTCAAGTTTTATTTTGGGTGGCACTGGACACAGTCATAGTTGTTCTACAGTGTCAGAGGCCCTGACTACAGGCTGTGACCACCCTCAGTGCCCCCCACCGTCCAGTTGCTAGATGCTCACTCCTGCCCGTTTCTACCTGTGCCACCAGGAACCCTTGGCCCACCGAGCCCTTGTAGAAAATTCTTTATCAGTACAAACTGCTGGAAGCAAGCACATTTTAAATGAAAAACCAAACTCTTTATGGGGAACTAGGCACAGGCTACAGAGGGGATCACGACCCTTCCTCTCGGTTTGCATCACCTGCCTGACTTCAAGCCCCTCCCTCACCCACCAGCCTCCTAGTACTTCCTGTTTCCGTTCCTCTGTGCTCCCTAGCCCCCCAACGCCATCCTGGGTAAATGCTGCCCCTTTGATTTTAAATGGTTGATTCATCGAACAAAGGGGTGAACCCATTTCCAAGTGGTGAAGGGCTGTGGTCTTGAGGTCCGCACATGAACAGTCAGGTCGTCTTCTTGTTTGTTTGGTTTGAGACATTGAGTTGTGTTATGATTTTCTCCTGCTCAACCCGACGGCCCTACAGTGATCCCTTTCAGAGTGGTGGGCAGTGGGAGCCGGGCACCATCTGGTCCTCCTGGCCTCCGGCTGTGGTGGCTGCTCTGGGCGGGGTGACTAATTGCATCCATGTGTCCCGTGATTCCCCTCCCTCCTCTCTCCACCATTGCCCTTTGATGGTCTTTCTCAGAAGCTCCTAGGACCTCAGTCTGGACGTGCCGAGTAGGATGCAGAACGTGGCTTTAGTGACATGTGGTCAAGTCAAGCATTTACGCACAACCAACTGGGCGATTTAAGTTCATGGCGGCCCCTGCGATGGTCCTGGCCGGAGGATGGATGGCGGTTGCTGGGTGTCCAATCAAGGGCTGGCTGGTCCCCATGGTTCCGACATCTCGTTTCCTTGTGACCCTCTGGACGGAGTGGAGCCAGCCCTCGGGGTTGCCCAGGCTGCATCTCCTTACAGGAGCCTCTTCTCCCCCAGGACCGTCTGGGGGGCGTGACCCTCCAACCTCTTGCTTACTGCTGATGGACCGTAGGCGGCAAGGCTCTGTGCCACATCCCAGCATGCTCGGAGGCCCTGCCACAAGTCACCCGGCAGGCAGATGTGGGCGAGGCTGGGGAGACCTGGTGGGCCTGCAGGGCTCTTTGCCTTGTGCTGGAAGGATCCGCCTGACGGTGGAACAGGGCCTGCATCCAGATGAGAGTGGGCACCCCGGGAGCCCCGGGTGCAAACCCAATGCGCGCAGGGGGAGGGGAAGTCAGGGGTGCATGCCAGGAGAAGTTGGGGGCTCCATGGGGAGATGAGAGAGTCCACCACGCTGTTCCCGGGGCCTGGTGCCCAACTGCTCCCCCCAGAAAGGGACGCGGACTCTGGTTTCCCTCTCTTTTTATTTGTTCTTTTGTGTTTTTGTAACAAATCGCTTTTGGGGGCTGGTTGGGCTTTCCGTTTTCCCTCACCAAACGTGACCCCTCGGTCGGAGTCAGCCCCTCCGCCCCCCAAGTTTGTCAAACCCACCATTGTCCACTGCTTAAAAAACATCCCAGACCTGGATACAAAAGTGTCGCTTCCCGGCTTCAAAATGGCCAGCGGGTCCACCTGGCGCCCGGCCCTCTGTGCCAGCCCCCGCTGTGCCGACCCACTCCTGCAGTCCCCGAGGCCGGCCGGGGCCAGGGGCTATGCGCTCTCTGTGAGTCTCCCCAGGGGGACCCTCAGGTCTCTGCTGCTGCCGGCTGCCTCCTGGCACACCCACGTGAGGTCCTCCTCGTTCCCGCCCAGGATGGAGTTGACCGTGGGGCGGCCGTCGTCCGGGGGGATGGTGGCGAAGGTGGAGAACCTGACCCGCTTCCTCCGGGAGGCGGGCGAGTGCAGGGGCTCCTCCCGGCCTCCCAGCGGGCCCTGTCTCCGAGGGGCGCCGTTGAGCAGCAGGCTGCTCTCCTCCTGGCGGCCCCCCAGCCTGCGGTCCAGGACGGTGGTGTGCTCCTCAGGTGGAAGGGGCGGCGGCAGCCCTCCACCGCCTCCGGCCTCCAGGAGCTCGGCCTGGTTCCCCAGCCACACCCAGTCGTGTGAGTGGGCCACGGGGGCTGGGCCCTCCAGGGGCAGCTGCTTGTGGCGGAACCGCAGTGCGAAGGTGGCGCAGTTGATGAGGAAGACCAGGATGGCCAGGCAGAAGACGCCCAGCAGGGCGTACATGCCCACCTCCAGGTCGCTCAGCCCGCGAGCCGGTGCCACCAGCCCGCTTTCCTCCGGGCCGGCCCCCGCCTGCGGCGCGTCCACCTGGCCCGGGAAGTTGGTGAAGTCCAGGGGGATGTTCTGCAGCTGCCCGTCGCCGGGCACACGGCCCTCGTCCGGCCGGCTCGCCCTCCCCACCTCGTCGGGTAGGGACCGGGCTGTGGCGCCAGCTTTCCGAAGGGCCCCTCCCTCCCGCTGGCTGCCTGAGGAGCCGCCCGCCGGCAGGGGCCTGTCCTGGCCCTTGTGCCGCCGGTCATTGGCGTGATTATCGGTCACCTCGTCCTCCTGGTCCCCTCCAGGCTTGGGCTCCGCATCGCCCGGCCCAAACTTGACCTTGACGCTGCCAACGCCCACAGCCAGCACGCTCTTACGCTTGAACTTCTGGCAGGCCTCCGCGATGGTCATGTCCACGCGGACCAGCGGACCCTGGCCTTCGCCCTCGGCCACCACCACAGGCCACGTCGGGGACTGGCCCTGGGCGATGGAGACCACAGCCTCATCCAGGGAGGTGGCGGCCAGCGAGAAGTCTGCGGGGTCATAGATGTCCAGGGGCGCCATGGAGCCGTCGCTGAACTGGAGCCACGTGCTGACCACGGCCTCCTGGAGGGACAGAGAGGCCCAGAGAGTCCACCCGGCTGAGACCGCTGGCCCCAACACACGAGAAAACCCCCAGGACATACAGAGTTACTCCCATTCCCAGGAGACACCTCCCCTCCCCACCCCATCCCCACCCTGGTCCATGTGGGCTTCTGAGGCTGTCAGTCTAGACGGGCAGAAAGCCTTCTCTTTCCCCCGGGAGTGGCTGGTGGCCCTGAACCGCTGATCTTGCACTGGGCATCCCAGCGTGCACAAAGGCGGGTGTGCTCAGTTGGAGGTTCTCATCCACCCAGAGTGCCTCAGAAGAAAGGCCTGGTGGTCACTTCCCGGAAGACCATCCCTGGCAACCCTGGGGGCAGAGTGCTGCCTGAAACTGGGGGTCACGGGGAGGGGGTCGGCTCTACAACCCCGGGGGCAGCTTCTCCTGGGACTGTGGAGGCACGCGAACCAGGAAAGCACGGGCAGCGTCCACCTCCTGGGGTCTGCACTGTCCAGGTGCCACGCCAAGAACTTGGGTCAGCCTGGCTCACCTGCAGGCTAACTCGACTGGCCAACTCCTCTCCACAGATGCAAGGCCAAGGCAGAACCCCGAAACTGAACCCCTCCCCTGTCAGCCCTGTTCTCCTCTGGGAGGGAGGCTCTGTGTCCCCAAGGTGCACAGCCAGTTGGACCAGGGGTCCTGGGAAAAGCTTCACCTCAGGGATGAGGGTTCTGACCGATACCAAGGGACACTGGCCAGGAATGGTCCAGCCAAAAGCGCTGCCCTGTCCAGCGTCCACAGGCTGCCATCCTGCTGAGGCCCCCATGCCCGTGATTGTGAGGACCCGTGAAGACAGTGACCGGAGCGGAGGCCCCACTCCTCGCCTCCAGGCCGGCAGGATCACAGTGCAGCTGCTGCCCTGTGGACCACAGGCTCCCGCCCCACACAAGGAGGCCTGTGGGGACACCTTGTAGCCCAGGCCCTCTCTGGCCACTCTGCAGCCCCAAAGGGAGATGGTAGGGACCCTAGCAGTAGGCTATCAAGGTTGCTGCGTGGGTCCTTGCTCTTAAGAAAGGGGGTCCTTTCTGGGTGGTCTGAAAGTGACCCCACCCCCAGTATTGAAGTGCCCCCAGGTGACCCTGCATGTCCCACCAGGGGCTCAGGGCAGGTCTCTGGGACATCCTTAGCCAGGTGTTTCCTCCAAGACACCGGGAGTTGAGCGCAGTGTGTTCCTGGCAAGAATGCTCTCCCACCCCCCCATATCCGAAGAAAAGCAGGGGGAACCCAGAGTGCTTGTGAGCAGGCACCTAGCTGTCCCCCGCCCCCACTATGGGGTCCACACCCCACCTGCTTGGGCGCCCGTAGCTGCTCCTCTGCGGTGGCCATGGCTGTCAGGGCCTGCCCGTGCTCTGGGCTGCGCTGCAGGCTGACAGACAGCCCAGCCACCAGCTGGATGGCCAGATCGGTCACCGCCACCTTCTCATCCAGCACCGTCACCGTCTTCTCCGCCAGGATGGAGTCCGACAACGGGGACAGCACCTAGGGTGGCAGGGGGGTGTTGTCACAGAGGGGCAGGGGCGAGCGGGGTGCAGCGTGCTGACCTCACCACACACAGCCGCTGGGGGACCTGGTGCACTCGCCCTTCCCGCCCGCGGGGCATCGCTGGGCACTGAGCGTAGACCCAGACCGTCTGTCTCTGGGGGAAGCTCAGTGGGGATCCCACAGACCGCCTCTGTGAGCCTGACCACCAGCCCAGCCATCCTGGGGCTGAGCCCGGGCTGAGGAATGGCTGTCTGGGGGGGTCACCCTGTGGGTCTGACTCCTGGTGTGGGAGGGGAGGGATGGGGCTCAAGTCCCAGCCTTGTCTGGGTCCCCAGGGCTGGGCTGGACTCTAGTGCTCCCCTGCGGGCTGTGCCGTGAGGAACAGCTCCAGGAGCAGAGCTGAGAGGCTGAGCGTGGCCCACACGGACACAGAGGGGACACAGGCCTGCAGTGGGCACCAGCCAACTTAAAGACGGCGCCCAGGGCCCTGCTCCTACCAGGGCCACCATGGCCCTCCTGTCTCTGAGGGGGGCAGGCTCTGCACGGCACGGTACAGTGAGGGCCTGCATGCAGCCCACTCAGCCACAGAGCACCCTCTGCCCATCTCACCAGCGTGATCAGTGGGGAGGCCCTGGGGTGCTTGGCGGGAGGGAGGGGGAGGCTGAGCCCCCTCCAGTACCCACCCTTCTCTGGAGCCTGCAGAAAGGTACCCTGTCTCCCACCTGGCAGGGAGGAGGCAGGTGTGTGAGGGGCTTGCTGAACGAATACGAAACGTAAGTAGGACAGTGGGATGCAGAGGAAGAGGGGGAGGAGGTGGCTGCTCACGTCACGTCTCAGGGGATGAGTAGTGGTCACAATGCTTCACGAGGTGCCGTAGGGCTGGATGCGGGGTGGGGGCAGCTGAGACACAGAGAGGGCCCTGTGGGGACCTCTAAGGGTGCGGACCACCACGCTCCACTTCTGTTAAGCTCCACCTGCCAGTCTCCCGGCCTTCCTGCTCTGCTGGGGTAAGTGTTCATCCCGTGGTGTCCCTTGCTGGGCAGGGATCAGGGCAGGGGTGCGGCTCCCACCTGAATGGTTGTCATGCCGACTTCCCTGCCGACCAAGACCTGGCTGTCCTCCAGCGTGGCGATCCCAGGTTCCTCCAGCTTGATGAAGTCGGCCACCAGGTGGGAGACATCCAGCTGCCAGTCGGGGCTCAGCAGGTGGCTCAGCTGGCCCCACGGGCCAGGGCCCTCGGCCACAAACTGGGTGAGGACGCGCACGGTGGCGTGCTGGTACTGCAGGGCGCAGCCCCGGCCCCGGCGCCCCTCCTCGTCCTCGTCCTCGCTGTCCCGGGTGGGCCTGAGGGGGAAGCAGAGGGCACTCAGCTCCGGGGAGCCGGGCCAGGCAGCCAGACACCCCACCGGGGACAACCTCTGGAAGACAGCACCCCAGACAGGAGCCACAGCACCTCATGGGAACACCCCTTCCCTGGCCAGAGGGCCAGCAGGCTCTGTGCAGGTCATGTCTGGTGATGGGCTGCAGGCTGGTACTTACTAACCCACCCGCCCACTAGCCACAAGCCTGGCATTTAACAGGATGGCAATGGCAATGGGATAGGCAACAAGGCCGGTCAGTTCTAGAACATTCCCACACAAAGGAGGCTGGCTTCTTGTCCTCTCATGCCACCATCATGCTCCCCTGGGGATGAGAGGTGGGAACGTGGGGGTAGCATGCTAGCTCAAGGTCACGACTGCTAAAGGATTGAGCCTCAATTTGAACCTATAAAGTCTCGGTTCCGCTCTTCAAGGACAGGGGCTGTCCAGCACCACCAGGTCCTCAAGGACACGGGACACGTCCATTGTCTCTGGCTTAGGACAGAGACGGGTGTCGGTGCTGCCGAGGGAGTGATGGCATGCGGCAGACGGACCCTGGGGGCCTGCCTGCCGCGGGGTGATGAGCCCATCTCCCTGTCTGATCTGCTCCACCCCCACGAGCAAGAGCCCACGGCCGCTTCGGGTCCCAGCCGGTCTCGCCAGCACCGTTCCCAAGCAGGGAGCCCTGGAAGCGCAGCGGTTCCACGCAGGGCTGACAGCCCACAGGGCCGGCAGTGTGAGCCCACCAGCCTGTCTGCAGGGGGAGCGGGAGGCTCTCTGGTCTCATGCAGATGGAAGCTGGGAAGCCCAGGGCCGTGCCCCTCTGTCCTGTAGGGTTCCCACAGGCTGGGGCTGAGTGGAGTTGGGTCTCCTGGAGATTGATGTGGAGTGAGCGGCATGGGGGTGGGGTGGGGGGGCGGGCGGAAGGGAGGGAGAAAACCCAGACAAAGAGCTGATACCAAGGACGCAAGCATGAAGAAAATGTTTTGAGAATGATGATGTCAACAAAGGAACAGGTGTGTTTGACATAATGGATGTCTGTAATGGATTGTGGTAAGAGCTGTAGGAGTCCCCAATAAGATGATTAGAGAGAGAGAGAGAGAGAGAGAGAGAGAGAGAGAGAGAGAGAGAGAGAAATGAGTTCTTTTGTTTTGTTTTGTTTTTTTGGGGGGGCATCACTGCTCTCCAGTGGTGGGACTAGGAGACCCAGCCCCACTGCTGGAATTGAACCTCCATCCCAGTGGGCTGCAGTCCCGTGCACAACCACTACGCCACCGGGGCTCAGCCCGAGAAACAACTTCTAACTCAGTGAATTAAAGGGTGATGGCCAAGCCCCTCCATGCTAGTGGGCCCACATGCAGGACAGGGGCCACTCGGGGCCACAAGTGAGCTGAGGCTCTTCCTTTCCCCCAGCAGCCACCCCTGCAGGTCTCTCCTGTGGAAAATGAATCCCACAGCCCATCCTCCTCACTCTTATGCAGGTGCCTGGGGATGTCAGGAAAACCACCCGCATGGTTTGGGCAGGAGGATTCATGCCACAGACCCTTGCTGGGCTAACATCACCCTGACTTGGGGTCCACAGAACATGCGGAAGCAGGGGTGGAGGGGGGTACAGTGGGGGGGGGGGGTCACTGCATTTTTCAGAACACAAAAGCAGACTTCTTAGGGAAGTGGTTCTCAACCTGTGGGTCACGACCCCTTTGGGGGTTGAAGGACCCTTTCACAGGGATCACCCAATTCATAACAGTAGCAAAATGACCGTGATGAAGTTGCAATAAAAGTAATCTTATGGTTGGGGGCTCACCACCACATGAGGAGCTGTGTGAAAGGGTCAGAGCACGCGGAAGGTTGAGAACCACTGCCCTAGCCCTGGAGGCTCCGTGGCTGTCTAAGTCAGCCAACTGCTGTGTACAAACGCCGTCCACCTGTGTTCCTCGTGGCCACCGGCAGAGCGATTCCCACGGATACCGACCTTCGGAGGAGGAACTCCCCACTGCCCTCCGGGAAAATCAACCCAGCCTGGAGGGGCCTGTGGGGCTTCCCTCAGGATGCTCTGGGCCGCTTTTGGGGGACAGCATCTTTGGAACCCAGCTGTGCCATCTAACACCTGAGCAAGGGCTGTGCCTGCAGAAGCCTGCCTGTGGCCTTGCCACCCAGAAGGCAGGGAGAGTCCACAGGATCATGTCAGTACCTGCCCCCAGCTCCCCTGCCTTACAACCCACAGAGTGAGGTGCCAGTCCCTGGCAGGTCAGCTGGCAGTGGCTAACGGGAAGGCTGGGGGTTGGGAGGACGAGGCCGGTGGAGAGCCCCATTAGAAAAACTAGCCAGGGTGAACTCCGTGGAGTGCTGTGGTCCGCGGGCACAGGGGTGGGGGGAGTGGTGGACAGGGGGGGTCCCCTGTGTTGAGTTGACTGGATGGAGACTGGCCTGGCTTGGTTTGGGACCCTCTCCCCGGGATCCCAGACTCACCTCTTACCGGCCACGATGGGGACCCTCCAGCCTTTGATCTGGTTCAGCTCCGTGTCCGAGACGTCGATCTGCAGGGGCAGCCGGGGCACCCACACGGTGATGTGCAGGGGGGCACTCAGGTGCTGGTATGTGAAGTTCACCACCACGTCCACCTTGCCCTTCATCTCCTTGCCATTGACAAAGACGTAGTCACAGCGATCGGACACCTGCAGCGGCAGAGGGAGAGGGTGGAAGAGAAGCTCATGGGGCTCAGGGGACAATCTCGACTCCCACTGTCCTGGCCGCCTTGAGCTTCCTCCCAAAGCACAGCCGAGGCCAGGGTTCATTGGGATCCGAGGACTCCAGAGGAGACTCCAGGGGGCAGGGAGGAGAGAGACGGACAAGAAAATGGAAAGGTGCACCAAAGAAAGATCCTGCTATGATCCTGTGGATGTCGCTGGAGCCCCAGGATGTCTGCACAATGGAACAGGCACTGTGAGGTGCTGTGTCCGCCTCACCGCTGTCCCCGGGCCTGAGCCCGCTGGTGTGCCCATCCATCTCCTTGCTGCCCCTGCACGTCACCAACAAGGTTGCCCTTCTCCAGGGGCTGATGTCTCCTGACAGTTTGTCCACAGTGTGGGAGGTAGGGTCTGGCCACCCCAGCCTCTGAGGAGCACTCTGGCTCTGCCTCTTCCAAGACAGTCGGTTCATCCTCTTAGCAGTTCACGGCTCTTTCAGTCCTCTCCTCCAGCACCGCCATGCAAAGGCAGCGATTCTGCTAGTCTACCTCATTCAGTGTCCGGCTGCCGCCGGCTAGGGTGCGATGGAGAAGACTGTGGCTTGGCTCGGGCACACCTGAGGCCTCGAAGAAGCCTCCTTGCTCTTCAGTGCTCTAAGGAGGTCCTGTGCACATCTACCTAATGCCACGCATCTTTCGATCTCTTGACGATTGCTTCCACGGGCATGGATTGGGGATCCACGCAAGACAAAACCCTCGACAACCTCAGCCTTTTCTCCATGATATCACCTACTGGTCCACTTGTGAGGATTTTACCCTCCTTACACTGCATCAAGGCTGCAACCCTTGATCTTCATCATCAAGTGCTTCAAGTCCTTCTCACTTGCAGCAAGCAAGGTTGTGTCAAGTGCATACGGCAGCTCAGTAACGAGACTTCCTCCGCTTTGATGCTGCACTCTTCTTCATAGAATCCAGCTCCTCGATGATGTGCTCCGCATACAGGCGGAACAAGAATGGTGAGAGGATACGGCCCGATGCACACCTTTCTCAGTTTTGGGGTTTTGGGGGACATCACTGCCCTCTGGTAGTTGTGTGAGCTACCCAGTCTTGCTCCTGGAGAGCCGCCGCTGGATTTGAAGCGCCCAGCCCATGGGCCCCAGTCCCACGCACAACCACTCTGCCACCGGGGCTCAGTCCCTTTCTCAGTTTTAAATCAGGCAGTGTTCCCTTGTTCTCCTTGCAAAACTGGCTCTTGATCCACGGGCTGATCCTTCCTGAGCACAATGAAATGTTGTGGAATTCTCACTCTTCTCAAGCCCACCCACAGTTTATTATGTCCACACAGTCTAACGCTGCTGCAGAATCAATGAAACACAAGTAAACATCTCTCTGGCATTCTGTACTTGAGCCAAGACCCATCTGACCCCTGTAATGCTACCCCTTGTTCCACATCCTCTTCTGAATCCAGTCCGAGCCTCTGGAAGCTCCCTGTCAATGTACTGCTGCAAGGAACATACGGAATAATGATATACATACGCAAACAGGGCATTTCTAAACGTGCAAGTCAGGGACATGGATCACGCTCACCACGTGCACCTGTCACCGCTATCTCCTCCCAAACCCCTTTTCACCCCAAACCGAGAGGTGCGGTGCCCTTTGAGGTGGGTGCTGGGCACTGGGCTATGCACCATCCACCGGAACAACAGGAGGCAGGAGACCTTCTCGCCAGCTGCCTCCTCCCACTGGCCCAGGGCTGGGGCTGCCCACAGGCAGGGCTTTGGCGTCTGGAGAGGCTTCAGGCAAAAAGCAAAAGGAGCCACACAGAGGGACAGGCTTAGAGGGAGCTTGGGAGCCTGGGCTCCCACGAAGCTGTCCACTGTGGTGGGGCCAAGACCCAAGGGGGGGAAGTGGAAGGATGGATGCGTGGATGAATAAATGCATGTGTGTGTGTTTTATGTATGTATGGATAGATTAATGATGGACAGGTGAACGAATTATATATGTATATGGGTAGGTGGACGGGCAGATTGACGGATATATATGTAAATGTGGATGGGGAGATGGAGAAATTGAGGTCAAGTGATTGAATGAGTGGATGAGTGAAAGGATGGGTAGACAGGTAAATGGACGGGTGGACAATGAATGGATAGGTGGATGGATGAATAAATGGACAGGTGGACAATCAGTGGATAGGTGGGTGGATGGATGAATAAATGGATGGGTGGATGATGAGTGGATAGGTGGGTGGGTGGGTGGATCGCTGTATGAGTGAATGGATGGCGAGGGGCAGACAAGTGGATCAATGGATGGATAGATAGATGAGTGGGTGACGAAACAATCCCATGGATATTTGCTTCTAGACAACAGAACAAGGATATTGGGTGGGGTGAAACTGAGATCATCAGCAACATTCTAATTTGAAAGCTTCCAGAAGGATCTCAGACAGCGGTTCTTGACTATCTGGGGGCCAGGGCCTTCTTTGGGAGCATGCACACAATTCAATCTTGGGGGGCAGGTGCACGGATAAGATCTGCACATCTGTGCAGCTCTGGGTAAATCTTAGAATGCCTGGATCTCTCGTGAGCCCCCCACATCACAGTCTTTCTACACGTCATTTCCTCATCTGCCTCTTCTCGTCTGTGGACCCGCCAGAAGCAGGATCCTCTGGGAGGGGAGGGTTTCAGGACACCCAGCTCTGAGCAGAGAGTTCTGGGTGACCTGATACCCTCTTCTTGTGGTTTGGGCCGTCTGGGGCCTGCGTCCATCTTTCACCCACTCCTGGGTTTGGAGGCAGCTGGTGAGGGTGGGCTGAGCAGCCCTCTCCATCTGGCTGGGACAGCGGCGGGGAGCAGTGGGATGGGGACACGCGGGCAGGTCTTCTGGCTCATAGTCAAGATGGGTTTAGAACGTCTACATGCTGACGGAGGAGGGAACCAATTTTCGTAGCTGTCCCAGGCTTGTCATTAGCATGTAAATATTGCCCTGGATCAGGGCGGGCATTAGCATAATAGCCGGGCACGGGTTATAACAGTAATCACTTCTTTAATCAATGTTGTAATTTACACACCATTGACTTTCTTCATTTATTACCTTCCTGCGCTCTGGTGGGAGGGAGCCGGCCTGCTCTGGAACACAGACATAATGAAGAGGGGCTCCGGGCGCACGAAGTCGCCATGTGTGATGGAGCCATCCTTCCCCGTAGATGTCACACACACAACCATCGGGGGGTGGGGGGGCACAAATGTGGCTCACTCGCCATCCTCTCAGCGATGGGGGATGGGGCCTTGGGTCACACGAGGAGATGCTGTCTGTACAAAGGGATCCAGGCCCCACAGAGACCCTGTCTCTGGCCACCCTGCCTCCTGCGTGGAGGCGACTTTCCACTGGTCTCTGTTCATGCCAGCTTTCAGGGACGGCAGTCCCAAGCCAGATGCGGGTGGGCTGTAGTCCTTGCGCTGAGCGGCGTCTATTCAGGAGTCCTGCAGGTGCTGATCCCTTCTTTCTGAGACTTTCAAGATCCGTTTCACTGTGGTCAGGGAACAGAATATCCGTGGATTCAACTTTTTTCCATATAAATCATTTTACTGGGGGCTCTTACAGCTCTTGTAACAGCCCACACTTCCATTGTGTCAAGCACACTGGTACAGATGTTGGCATCCTCTCCTTCCACACATGTCCTTTCTCCTTGAGCCCTTGGCATCACCTCCTCATTTTTCCACCCTCTCCAACCCTCCCTCTCTCATGAAGGCTTGATAATTTATAATTATTTTCATACCTTACACCGCCCTCTGTCTCCCTTCACCTGTTTCAGTTCGGTGTCGACAAACAGTGGCTTCACCCTTGTACTTTACACGCACATGGTGGTACAAGCATCCTCACTACCCGGCTGCGATTGCCGCACCGCCCTGACAGACAGACGCCCAGCGCTCTGGGCCTCGTGACGCACACACTCACCCTCCCACCCAAATACTCTGGTCTCTCTGGGTCTGCTTCCATAGGCGAGAAGATCTATGGTATTGCCTCTGGCGACGGACTGGTTTTGCTTGGCATCCTGCTCCCTTGGTTCTCCCAGGTCACAGCAGGCCCTTCTCTTCACGGCCCGTGCTGGCCTGTGCCACTCTGGAGACCAGGGTTCTAATCCCCTCCCAGGCCTTCGAGAGCAGAACGAAGCCTGGGGAGGCTAGGAGAAGGACGGGTCTGGCCTCTGAATGATGATGCTGGTGAGGACTGCCAGAAGCACAGACAGTCCTCGAAGCTAGAGGTCATCTGATGTCCTCTGGACATGTGGTCGGGAGGGATCAGTATCTGAGAAAGGACGTCCTGTTCGGGAGAGCGGAGGGCATGGCGAGGAGGCAGGGCCTCAAGGGGGCGCACTGATGCCACAGCTCGAGCATGGCAGGCAGGACCAGGCAGTGTTTCCTTCTGTGACACTGGATCTTTGATGGGGTGGAAGTCCCTGAACAGTCCCTCACAACGGCCTTCTCCTGTGTGCCTGTGCGCACCACACTCTAGATCCAGGGGTCTCCATGCCACGGCTGCTGTGGCCACTGGGGGAGACCTCTCCCTCTCCTGTTTCCGCACCTGCCTTTACGTCTCCCAGGGAAACACCTGGGAGAGGAAGTGCTGTGTCACGGGAAGCTCGCTCGGCTGTGCCATGCTGCAATTCCACAAGCAATGCCTGAGTGTTCCCGTCTCTCCACACACCTGGGTGACGGTGACCTCCCTGACGGTATCACCTGCCCCCTCGGGAAGAAGCTCGATGCCACTTTCCAAGGGGAAACTGAGGTGAACGCTGGCCAGGGAACCACCCCTGTCTCGTGGGGCACGCTCTCTCTCTCTCAGGGGGAATCCTTTCTGGCCAGGCTCTCAAATGCTCCTTATAGGGTGGGGCTGAATAACACAGGGCCCGCCCCTAACCCAGAGTCTCTGATGCTGCCGCTATGCACATGCTGGCCCAGAATGCGTTTCTGTACAGTCCCAGGTGCTGCTCCTGCTGCGGCTCTGAGACCCATGCCTCCCTCCTGGGTTACCTTGTGACCGTGCTTCTCAGGGAAGCGCTGTGTCTGGTGGACCCCCTGTGACACGGGGTCTGTGGTCCATACGCAACCTGTTGTCAATTGAAAGGATAAAGATTGAAGGGGTGGAGTTTAGCCTGTCGATCTGGTTGCAAGCTTGATGACCTCATTTGTAGGCACAAAGGAAATAAAGAGCTTGTTGGAGGCGGGACACAGGCTCAGTCCCTGCAAGACATCCTCGTTGACAAGCCACATGGAGACAGGCTGAGGGCAGCCAGAGCCTCAGTGCTGGAGAAGCCACATGGAGAGCCCTGCCAGTGCTGAGATGTTTAAAAGGCCACTGGATCCACAAGACTTCTCACCCATTGGCCTGTGATCTTCCTGGATTCGCTGTCGATGCCTGTGATTCGTGAGTCTGAAGAGGACTTTATAATTTGGTATTAGACATCTGGGCTAATATAGGACTTAGGGACTTGATCTGCACTGGGCTGGGATGTTTTCTCAATATTCTCAATATTCAGTTGTTCTTGTACATAAACTTGTTGCCTATCCCTATCCATGCATTTGCTCCTCTAGTCTACGCAGGCTGACACAGGGTCCTGAGGTTGCCATCTCCAAGGGCATCTGTCGCCAGGTCTTTTCTCCGCTGAGTTCAGCACTGCGACTCCTCCATTGTGTCAAACATCCCACTGGAGCTGCTCTCTGTCCTCTGAGGTGCTGCCGTCAGCCCCACCCACGTGTGCAGGTCCAGGAAACCCCATGCGGAGCCACACCTATGAACTCTAAGAACATCCCGGGGGCCAGGGCTTAGCCCCCGTAGGGGCCGGGCTCGATATGAGGCTCCAAGCTCATGGCCATCGGATAGATTCCACATGCAGGGGCCCCGCAGCACAGGTGGGAGCTGCCCATGGACTTCCAGGGCTGCCGCTCTTCACCAGAAGAGAGAGCCTCTTCGTCCTCCCCAGGAGGGGCTGGCAGTTTTGAACCGCTCATCTCTACACCACCAGGGTTTCGATAGGGAGGAGCTGAGTGCACACACCTCGCGTACTTGAAGGGGCCCTGGTGGTGCAGCACTTAAGCTCTCAGCTGCTCACCAAGGCTCAGACCCATCAGCCTCTCTGAGGGCGAGCCACGAGTCTGAGATGCTCCACACAGGGTCACGTGATGTGGAATCTGCTGGACAGCAGAGCTGGGGGAGGCCCGAGCACAGACAGCCACCCGGCCGTCAGCCTCACCATGGGCAGAAGCTAAGAGCACACCTTACAACCAAGACAGTCTGCCCTCCCACTCAGGCGCTCTCTCTCTCTCTCTCTCTCTCTCTCTCTCTCTCTCTCATACCAATGGTTCAGTGCTTGCGCCCTGGAGATGCAGTGGCGCACACATGGGAGCTGCTAAACACGTGGTTGCTGGTTTGAACCCCCCGCTGGTCTGCAGGAGAAAGATCAAGCTGTCTGTCCCTGGGAAGCCCACATGGACAGGTCTACTCTTCTCTAGGGTGGCCATGAACAGACCCACCCCAGGGTGTATAGGAGGGCAGGGTGCCACAGTTGTCCACTGAACGCCATGACCCACGTCCAACCTACTTACCTATCCCTCTATCCACCCCGCCCCTCCCTTCCCACTATCTGCCTACTGTTGGTGGGTGTCACCTCGACAGCCCTGACTCACTAGCACCCCCTGTGCACATGCAGATGAGGCGACGGAGAACGCCAGGGCTTGGGTCAGACACACTAGTTCTCTAACAGAGAGCCTTGTTCTCAACACCTGTGCAGCAGGGAACTCCATTTTGATCTCCACTACTGCTTCCATGAACATTGCGAATCTAAGCGAGATGAAGTCCTTGACAACTACATCTATCTATCGACCTGCTTATCTACCTATCTACCCACACACCCACCTATTCATCATCCACCCACCTATCTATCCATTCATCATCTACCTACCTACATCTCTGTTTCTAACTCTTTACTGTCATCTGCAGGAAGCTTACAGAACAAAGGAATTGCCTATGGAGCAGCTGATGCACATTTTGTCTCCTGGCGTTGGTAGTGGTCCCCTCAGTGTGTCAGCGGTTCCTGGCCCCTCACTGACCCCTCCTTGTTTTTCCTGCCTCTGAGCCTGTTTAGAGGCAGCCGCTGCTTGGTCTCCTGTGGTTGGCTGTTCTAAGGGGGCGGTGCCTCCCTGGTGTGAATGCTGGATGTGGGGCTGTCAGAGTCTGTCCCAGGCTGCAAGGGTTCCACCAGTCTCCATCCACCAGTGGGCCGGGGTGTTCACACCCACAGAAGTAGGGGTGCTCTCAGGAACTCAGACTTTGGGACCCGTAGGCAGTAGGGCTGACAGACAGGGGTGGTGTGGACAGAGCAGGCTGCCGTCCCTCATGTTAGGACCCCGTGGGAATGCTAACATGCCTCCCCCACCTGGGCTGGATGACAGGCTTACTGGGTGTCTGCATGCATCGCTGGCAGCTCTGCTCCGGGACCCAGAGCTTCCATCAGGGCACCAGGCCTGAAACTGTGGTTGCAGGAGCCCTTGGGAGTGTGCAGCCCAGGGCAGCAGTGGGGTCAGCAGGATTGGAGTGCCCCCCTCCCCGCCCCCTAGCAAGTTTGGCCCTCACTTCCTCACTGGGGGAAGGGGAAGTGGTGCTCCAAGGAGAATCCACAGAATCTAAGGGCCTGGAGGAGGGAGTCCCAGGTGCCCGCCCCACCTCAGGGGAGACCAGTGTGTGGCCGTGATGCTGACCAAATTTCAGTGGAGGCTCAGGGCTAAGACTTGCAGGAAAGGCCTGGGGAACGACTTCTCAACACTAGCTGACAGCATCTGCAGCGTTCCATGCCATGTGCACAGGGTCACCTGGGGACAGGGTGGGCTCCATGGCAGCTGATACCATCCCCTTACAAAGTTTTTTTTTTTTTTTGCATCACTGCCCTCTGGTGGTCGTGGCAGCCACCCAGTGCTGCTCCTGAGAGCCGCCGCTGGATTTGAACTGCCAAGCCCACTTACGCCACTGGGGCTCAGCCCCCATCTCTCTACAAAGTGGCCCACACATCCCTCCTTACAAAAGCCTCTCCAGCATCCCATGTGCACAGCCCAGTTCGAGGTCACAGTCCTCCAGGGAGTCTGCTCCGGGCGTCTTCTTCCACCAGGACACAGCCTGTATCCCTGGCATGAGGCCCTGGCTACAGCATACCCCGCCCCACTCAGGTGGCAGGATGAGGACCAGCGAATGACCCAGTCTTCTGGGTGGTGCGAATCTATACCATCAAAGTTCTGGAACCCAGGACACAATTCTGCCTTCTCGCTGAGGCCTCCCCATCGACTGAGCCACTGCCCATCACCCTCTCTCCTCAAGGGCTGAACACTGCCAATTATCCTAAGCAATCCTTACAGATGTTAGGGTCCCGAGGCCTCTCCTATCCAGATTCAATGACTCCAATTAACCTCAGCTGGTACATGCTGCAGACCAGACATGCAGCCTGTGTGCCCAGACTCACTCCACAGACGCCTGCTGATAGTGCGTATTCCTGATGGATCACACAGGGAGACAGAGACCCAGAAATGCTCAAAATGACCCCATTTCTGCAAAGTGGGTCACGGCAGGATAACCTTGGTGTGTATGCACTTGATATATGTATACCTAGATTTCCCAACAGAAAGAAGCAAGGTGTTAAGAAACAGTAGCATGTATAATAAAAACAAAGCCAAACAAAAGCCAGCCCATTACATTCAAGTTGATCTAACTCACAGACACCTTCCAGGCCGGGACTGAAGTGCTCCTGTAGCTTCTGTGGCTGAAAATCTCTATAGAGGCGGGCCGCCTCATTTCTGTTTCATAAGGTGGCTGGGGGATTTGAACCTTGCAAGCAGGAGCCTCATCTCTATACCACAGCACCACCAATAAGAAACCAAACCAAGGGCCATGGCGCCAGTCCTGAGCCACAGGGGCTCTGTTGCAGAGCAGAAAGGTCCGGGGGGGTGGTTCGGGGAGGGTAAGTGTTTACAGGGGAGCAATGTGAGGCGCCTTGTTGGCATGCAGAACACACTGGAAAACGTGTGGACGCCGAGGTGGTGAAGTGAAAGTCTAGCACCCTATCACTTGATCTGCCTTAGCAGCCACTGAAATTTATCCATTTTACTTTGTCATTCTGGTTGGGTTTTTTGTTTGTTGTTTTTAAATACCTTTATATGTGTGAAAATCCAGGATAGGTAAATCTACAGAGACAGTAACTACAGGATTAGTTCCTTGGGGTTGTGGCAGGGGCGCTGGGGGGAAACGGGAGGACGAGGAGGACTAGGATGAAGCACACACTCTGACACTGAGTGTGGGGACCACGGTGGGATGACTCTTCTTGATGCGACTGAACTACTGATCTGTATGATGAGGGAATTGCATGCTGACAAAGCTGTTGGGAAAAAATCAAATGGTGGGGTCCTAATCCCCCAAACTGTGACTTAGTTGGTACAGGGTGTGGCCCGAGCCTGAGGATTTTTCAAAGCTCTTCAAGCGGTTCTAACAGGCATCCACGGCTCAGAACCAACAGTTGAAGGAGAACCAAAAATCATGTTCAAAAAATGGTACTAATGATTACGTCCAGGAGAAAAGAAATGGCACAATTTGATGTTTTTGTTACTCTGCACTCTCTGTTTTTATATATTAATTATGTAATTAAAAAAGAAAATTAAAATTGAACTAGTAAAACAAATATTTACAGGTGAGAGCAGACAGCAGGATATTTTGTATATGTAATCAGGAAGGGGAAAGAAGCCCCAGCATGATTGATTAGGGCATGGTAACAAGCACACAGGAACAGCGGGAAGAACACACACACACACACACATACACACACACACAAACACACACACACGCAGCACCCTGTCACCCTATCATCCTTCTGAGATGCAGATCTGGATCCGGTGGGACAGAGGTCTCTGGGGAACCCTGCATGAAGAACACCACCCTACTACAAATGAAAACCCATCACAGCAACAAGACTGTGGGGGACGGCTGAGGGACCTTCCGGGCCTGGTCACCCCAAGCCCAACTTGACTGGAGCCTGAAAACTGTACCTCGGGGGCACAGGCTGCCTCACCAGGGCTTCCAACCATGCCACCCCATAGCTTCTGGATCGGAGCCTGCACTTGACTGACCAGCTCCCCAGGGGCGTCAGGTGTACATTGGGCTGTCACAACTTTCGTAGGTGGGTGGGGTGCTGCCGGCATCTTTGGGGCAGACAGAAGTTACAGATGCTGCAAAGACCACAGGTCAGCTCGCCCAAAGGGCCTGCCCTGGAGAGCCTCGGGAGCCTGACCCACGCCTGCAGGGCAGTGGCTGACACTGTGTGTGCCAGGGCAAACCCCCAGGTGACACAGACAGACTGGAGGAAAGAGAAAGAGGCCAATGACAGCTTCCATGCTGACCTCATGTTGCAAAGGCAATAGTCTTGATGCTTCGGTTTGGAATAAAAGATTATTGAAATTAATTATACATGTGTCTTCTTTGCTTTTGCTTGCTTGTTTGTTTGCATGCGGTCACAACAGATATCAAATTTCCCATGAGGTGTGGATGACGCCACGTTGGATGGTGTGATGGGAACCTCCTCCCTCAGTCCCAGCAGGTTTCTGGGCAGGCCTCCAGGCTCGGTGCCACGTGATCCCAGCAGAAGCGCTTCAGCGGCAGGCAGAGGTCTCCATATCTACCTTGCCTGTAAGCACCACTGGCCTTGTAGTGTTAGGGGTAGTATTGGGGGTTTGGTTCCAGTCCAGTGCATTACTGACTAAAGCTCGTTGGCACTCTGGATTGAACTGAATGCCCTCCTCCCTCCCCCCGAATGTTTTGCACTTCTGCAATGATCCAGTTTGGCAGTTCTGTAGCGATGTAGTTTGACAGTTCTGTAATGATGCAGTTTGGCAGTTCTGCAATGATGCAGTTTGGCAGTTCTCTAATGGTGCAGTCATGCTCAATGGTGCGATCAGGTGTAAGGGGACTTGGGTGGGAGGCAACACCCTCATTCAGATCTCAGTCTGATCTGATGTGAGCAGAGTTTCTCTGAGGTGTGCCCAGCATCCCCCTTCATCTTAGGAAAGATCAAAAGAGAGAGAAGCCAGCAGGGAGGGCAGACCTTGTACCAGCATGAAGCAAGAGCTAGGAACAGTGTGCATCCCATGGACCTGGGATCCCTGTGCTGAGAACCTCGTAGACCCAGGGGAGGATTGATGCTCAGGACCATACCCCAGAGCCACAGGGGGAGCACTCTGTCAGAGAGGGCATTCCGGAGAGCTACAGCCCCTGCTGGGGGCACTTCTCTTACGGAGACGCTGGATGACCAGGACAGTGGGAACAGGTGGCACGGCGGCAGCCACCGGGAGCTGAGCACGCAGTGACTTTGAGGATCACACAGCACGGGCAGTGTTTCTGGCCAGGGGGGAGCAGAAACGGATCCAACAGCGTTGACCAAGGGCTAGGTTGGCAGGAAATCAGAGCAACTGCACAAGACAGGGAGGTGGAAAGTGATGTGAAGGGACCGGGAGGTGGTTATCCGTAACACACACTTGGGTGGGGTGGGGTGGGGGGGTCCCCAGCAGGAGGCCTGCGGACCGAGGGAGGCATCTACCTTGACGACATCCTCATCAGGGGCTTTGCACTCCACCAGTTCGGAGATGTCCGTCACAGTGCCATTCTCCTCCACGGAGACCACCTTGGTGGGCAGGGCCACCGTCTTGCCTGTCAGGATGGCTGTGTTCAGGATTTCCATGTCCTGCCAAGAGAACCAGACGTGCCAGTGTCAAGAGGATGAGCCAGACGACACCCGAACAAGACCTTCCTTGAGGTGCGCGCCGTCTCCCATTGGACAGAGCCCTGACCTCAGGAACCATTTCCCTTGAGAGTCATCACAATGTACCTTTCGTATATGGCCAAGGGACAGCGACTGTTTTCATTCCTCATTCTATGGCAGCGGGGTGGGGGTGGGGGGCGGGCGGGGTAGGAAGGGCGGAGAAGTTCCAGGTCAGTGAGCTTGTGGTGGTAAGTGACAGAGTGACTCTGCTTGGTGGGAGCACAAGGAAGGGCCCACAGGGAGTTGAGTCATGTCCATGCCCCCTGATGCCACTGGTCTGTGAGCACGCTGGCTTCCCCAGCCAGGAAAGAGGTTGGCCGACCTAATCACAAGCCTGTAGGGTGTGTTTGGATGAGCCCCATGTCACCACATGGAACCCCAACCGAGCCCACTGTGTCCCTGGATTATGGGTAAATCTTCCCGGGAGCAGCTGGAGTCTCTGATGGAGCAGCTGGTGGGCGAGCGGCCAACGGATAGCCCGCAGTGCCACCAGGAGTCCTCAATGGAGGACAAGACAGAAGGAACACTGGCACACATCCACCCCACCATCCATGACACGTACCACCACAGTGCTCCCAATACAATCATGAGGTCACTTCACCATAGACACCGGGCCACCAGGGCCACACAGACCTGGGAGCCTCCCTCCCCCAACAGACCCCTAGTGAGGGTATACTGCCTGCCTTCCCTGGAGTCCCATCTCCTTCCGGTGCCGTCCCTCTGCAGGTCTCCGGGACTCTGTCTTGCCTGGCCCATCGACCTCTCACACATGCTCACACACGCCTCCACTCGAGGGCACACGACGACGACAACAACAATGGGATTCACCTCCCACTGCAAGTAGGTGGAGGGCCTCCAGCTCTCACGGCTCTCTCCCCATGGCCAGCTGCAGCTGAGAACGGCCACCTGGCATTGGAACCCCTGACTCTGGTCACGTACAGCCACGCTTCTCCTTGGTTCTCTCTCCAGAGCACGGCTTCAGTCGAAAGCCCGGGACGCAAGGAACAAGAGAGCCTGCACTCTCTGCAGGGAGCAGTGGGCATGAGTCATGCAAAGAGCCACATCCTCCTGAGTGGGGTCTGTGCCCACCAGCCCAGTGACCTCACTCCCTCTCTTCTCCCGGCTTCCCAGGTCTCCTGGAGCTGGGCGGCTGGCCCGATGGCCCTTACTGAAGCTAAGAAGATCGCCAAAATTCCCCCAGTCCATTTTCACGTTCATTACAGGTAATGAGCTCTGAGTGGAGCCTGAACAGTCTCCCTCACAGAATGGGGCTTGGCTAATGGCTTCATTAAAGCAGCAAACACCCTCATGGATTAATTGTGATTCGTTTTTAATGGCCGCTTCACTCACAGCCCCCAGCACTCTCTCTTCTGCCCAACATGCCCTGTCCCTGAACTACATTTGGCCCAGACCAGGGCTGGCTGGACAATGCATTATGATTCCATCAACCTGGCCACTTTCAGGAACGAGAGGTCCAGCCCCAGGAGTACCACCTGCAAGAGGGGAGCAGAGGCCTCCAGGAGATGCTGGGGAACACCCCCTTACTTAGAAGCCACCAGCAATTGTGGAGAGGGTTCACTGGCTGCTGGGGCCTGCTTTGTAGTGGACATACACCTCTGATGACCCATCCTAATCTCCTGGGGTGATTCCTCATTTTACAAATCAGGGCCTGGGTCACAGTATCCCGAAGTATCCCTTCAGGGGTCAACTCTGAGACCACTGGGAAGACAGGTCAGTCCTTTAACAAAAGCGCCGGCAGGTCTGCCGCAGTGGATCACTGTACGGTGTTGAAGAACCACAATAATGGACACAGCCTGAACGGGAGCAGCTGCCGGCTCCCGAGCTCCTGCGACAGGGAGAGCTCGCCCGAGAGGACTCTGGGTGGCAGTGCTGGGGAGGAACATGAAGGAGCCAGGCAAACAGGCAGAATGCTCCTGAGGAGCCAGGGCGTGGAGACGGGACGCAAGCGCTCTGGACACGCCATCAGGGGACACCCATGCCTGGGGAAGGAGGCCGGGCTTGGCAGAGTGGCTGAGGAAGAAGAGGCCCTCCCTTATGAAGCAGCTGTATTGACACAGTGGCTACAATAGGCTGAACCGGGACAGCGACTGTGATGACCATCCAGGATCGGGGTGGGAGGAGGGCGGTTTCATTCATTTTGTTGCACATCAGGGGCTGTGGGGAGGAACTGACCTGATGGCCATAATAACAGCAGCATTGCCCATGTAGCCCCTGCCTGTCTCAAGGTTGTCATCCACATGGCCTCACTTACTGACTACTTAGAACAGACATCTATGATAACGTTAGAAAAAGCACGAGCCGACTGTTTTGCACATGAAGCATTGGGTAGTGTGATCACCATGGTCCTAGACCAGGGCAACCTTGACCAAGATAAAAAAGCTTTTCTGTGCACTTGCTGGTGGGACAGGCATGTTAGCACTATGATGAAACTGGCAGCTAGCTGATGATCACGGTGTAATCATCCTTCAGGTTCATATAATGGCCAGATCTAAGAAACCTACACATTTGGCTACCCAGGCATCCTTAAAATAGAACAGACCCCAGGTAGACAGGCGCCTCACTTTTTATTGGGGGAGGGGAACAGTCTCAGTGTGGCTGGCCCCTACCACTGGAGGAGGTTCAAGCTCAAGGCCAATGTCCTCTGTTCCCTCTGTGCCTCCTGTTTTGGCTCAACAGATATTAGAAAACACTTATCACAGCCTTCCTTGAGTCTCTCGGAGCACAGGGGAGGTTCTCCTGTGACCTGGGGGTGTTCTACATTATTATAATGTCTCTTCTTTCCCGGAGCACTTCCTGCTCTCCCCCATTCCTTCTCTCAGAAGTCTGATTTACTGCAAAGAACTAATAAGAGAACTCATTCGCTTATGATGAAAGTTGAGAGTCAGGTGTCGGTCTTCGGTTGTACCTTCCATAGTCCCTGCACGTGTGTGCCAACCCTTCCATGGCACGTGTGTGCCAACCCTCAGGGGATCCTCACCCCTCCCTGTGTTGCGTTTCCTTTCCTCGTCTCACCTGACCCTCTGAGCTCTGCCTTTGGATGGATGCTGCCCCTCTGCTGTTAAACCACTGGTTAATCTGTGATGGGCTGAGTCCAGCTCCAGACTGGACGGTTTAGGGCCACAGTTTTGGGGTCCCACATGCCAGCCTGGTCTTTGTTATGAAGGAAACTTGCTTCACAGTTTTGTCCAGGACATTCTAATGCCTGTAGGGCTTCCTATCCCCAGAGACTAAGGGCCTGACCACTGGTGGCGGTGTGACCCAGGAGTTTGGTTATGTCTACAAAGCAATGGGAGAAGGTCCTTTCAGTCAATGCCATTTCCAATTCGGAAAAGGAAACTCCACCGGGTTCCTGAGAAAACCAAGATTATTGGAGATGACACTCACAAATGGTTTGGCTCTTTCTTGGTTAATTGTGTATAAATATTGTCCCTTATTTTAGTGATGCAAAATACTCATTCCAGCCCAGCTATTTTATGCAACTTTCCCACAACCCCTCCATGAGTGCATTTGCATTTTTCAAGCTGTAGGTCAAGACATCGAGGTAACTCTGCTGAGTGGCAAAAAGAAAAACAAAGACCAGTTTCTGCAACGACCGGTTTCTGCAACCATCCACCCAAAGACCAAGGCTACCATACAGATTTCCAAACCCAGATCGATTAGGGCCGCCCCCAGGAAGTACATTCTCTCGTGACCCGTGGCAGGAGCAGCAGCGCGTCAGCGCAGGCTCGGCACGGTGAGCAGGCCTTGGCCCGGCTCTGCATCCCACAGCCACTCGGCTCTTGACAGTGACGCTGCCACCGGTGAGGGGGGGGGGGTGTCTCTTCAGTCATCACTCCCCAGCCACGCACAGGCCAGAGTCACCCTCGCAGGCTTCCCCAGAGCATCGCTGCTCCTACGTCCAGCAGTCAGTTACCGGAGGTGCTGCTCTTGGTTTTCAGAGGCAGGTGCAGGGGATAACACCCCTCGCCCCTCACTGTGCCGGGGAGCAGAGATGACATCCTGCTATATTATATATATATATATAATCTGGCAGGTCTCAGAATTTGAGGGGCTGGGGCTCAGTCCCTGAACACTCCCATCATACGAAGACCACAATAAAGCATGTCTCCACCAAATTTGGGGGTTACCAATTCCCAGAAAAGTTACACAGCAAATAATCAGCGAAGCTGGATGATATGGGGGAAAAATGTGGCATCAGGATTGGAGGAAGGTTTATTAACAGCCTGAGACATGCAGTTGACTCGCGTCTCTCACACTGTGCACAACTCACATTCACAAAACCCTGCTCACTGATAGAGAGGAGGGCTTGAAGCCCTCAAGAAGTACAGCCTCCAGCACGGATTAGGACTCAATGTTAAAAAAAACCAAAAACATAACCCTGGAAACCGGGTTAAGAGGTAAGAGCATGGATAAATGGAGGAAGGTTGAAGCTGTCCAAGCTTTTGTCTTGCTTGGGTCCACAATAAGGCTCATGCAAGCAGCAGACAAGCGATCAAATGGACAAGCCCTCCTGTGCTGGAAAGGCTATGGCCACGGGGCTCCTTGGAGGCCAGGATGGCGAGGCTTCCTCTCACCTGCTGGGCACGTGTTGTCAGGAGAGTCTAGACCCTGGAGAAGGTCATCAGGGTTGGTGAGGTGGAGGAGCAGTGACAAGGCCCAAGCTGTGTCTCATCCCGTTGTCCACAGGGTGCCCCTGTGTGAGGGCGTGAGGGACCAACAGGCACCCAGCAACAGCGACAAAGTTATGTGGGCGCTAATCTGTGGAAGGCGACATGAGGAACGAGGTGGGAATCTTGTGAGAATGGCCCCAAACACAGTAACACGGGTGAGCACAGCCTCGCAGACAGAGGGCGCTGTGTGTTGTGCTCACCCCAGGGTCACCAGAAACCTTATTCCTGTAAAAAACACAGCACACAGCAAAGGGAAACCAGGTGTGTTCACATACGTGAGATCGCATCCGGCTCACTGCCCTCCAGGCCCGCTGACTCAGAGAGACCCTCAGGATGAGGTCACACGCCCCACAGATTTCCAGGTGGTAGTTTTTCTTTTTCTTACATTTTAATAACTCATTTGGTTGGGGGCTCTTACAGGTCTTACAACCCATACACCAACTGTATCAAGCACATTTGTACATATGCTGCCATCATAATTTACCAAACATTTTCTTTTTACTTCAACCCTCGGTATCAGCAACTCTCCTCTCTCCCCTCTCCCCCTTGATAATTTAGAAATGATTTTTATTTTCATATTTTACACAGTCCTCTGTCTCCCTTCACCCACATTTATGTTGTTTGTCTCACCCCCTGGAGAGGTTGTACATTGATCTTATGATCAGTTTCCCCTTTCTCTCCCTTCTACCCCCACCTTTCCCCTACCCTCAGGGTACTGCTACTCTTGTGACTGGTCCTGAGGAAGTTATCTGTTCTGGATTCTGTGTGTCTAGAGCTCTTATCTGTACCAGCCAGCGTACATGCTCTGGTCTAGTCAGATTTGTAAGGTAGAACTGGGGCCATGATAGTGGGGGGAGGGGGGGAAGCAATAAAGAACCAGAGCAGCGGTTCTCAACCTGTGGCTCAAGACC
The DNA here is from genome assembly GCA_004026705.1 of Nesogale talazaci. Taxonomy (NCBI): domain Eukaryota; kingdom Metazoa; phylum Chordata; class Mammalia; order Afrosoricida; family Tenrecidae; genus Nesogale; species Nesogale talazaci. The sequence goes on from PVJH01004979.1 coordinate 58,901, forward strand.
CATTTGTGGGTTGAACAACCCTTTCACAGGGGTCACCCAATTCATAGCAGTAGCAAAATTAGTTATGAAGTAGCAACAAAGATAATTTTATGGTTGGGAGGTCACCACAACATTAGGAACTATATTAAAGGGTCACGGCATCAGGAAGGTTGAGAACCACTGAACTAGAGGAATGTTGCTTCCTTGGGGCTATACTGCATCCCAGCTGGCTCGTCCATTCCTTGGGACTCTTCTGTGAGGGATATCCAATTGTCTACAGGATAGGTCTCCATTCCGACCCCCTAACTCGCATTGAAATGGCTGACTGGCCCTCCTCACAATGGAAAGTGTGGCTAAGGAGAGAGATGGTCTCGGAACCTCGGAGCGCACCTCGAGTGCCAACTGACAGACTTAAAAGCTGTGCTACAAAGGAGCGCCTTCTCTCCTGTAGAAATAGAGCTGACACTGCTGAGAGCCAGGCCCAGAGCCTCATTGTGCCAGTGACTGAATGACAGTGTCAGCCAAATTGTAAGTCTAAAGCAGTGTCTGATCCCAAAGTGAGAGCACTGATAGGACAAAGTTGGAACCCTGAAACACTGGATGGGAACATGTAGGTTGATGATGGTCAAGCATGAGGAAATTGAGTCCTTAGAAAAGATTGGGCCAGCCCACTCAATAGACCCACCTCTCCTAGCTGAAAGTATTGACACACTATCAATAAAGCAACCCATACCTGAGCAGATGAACCAAACTGTTCAAGCTGAAATTCCAGGTAGGGCTGTTTCTGTAGCATTGCCTGAGGAAGATGCCTTACAAGATAGTGCTGAGAGTGCCTGGGAAACACCCTCACCATCCATTATTTTCTCCAGTCCTGTAACTAGAATTCTCAAAAAGTTTCTAAAGGTAACATTCAAATGGTTAGGAAGAAGTGAGCTATACTTACAAAGATCTGCTCGAGTTCTCAAATATGTACAAGCAGAAGCCTGGGAATGGTTCCAAAGGGTTTGGGATGCTGGTGCAATGAAGGGAACATCAGACCGGTCCGAGTTTCTGAATACGGGACCCCTAAGCACAGATTCTTCTTTCAGTGTTCCTTGCTCATTGATCATCGGACTGTGTGCCTTGCCTTGCTTGTTCAGAGCCTCAATTTGCAAGCTACACTACTGTGGGACACCTTACCCACAGGCTGTGCTGCTGTTAAGTTGAGGTTCCTTCAAGCCCTGCTTTCCCATACTCCTGGAATATCCATCTCTTCAGCTGGGGGCTGTTGGACCCTCTCATCTGAGTGACTGTTGCTGACCTGCTTTGCTGTTTGCTGCCCGTGACCAGATAGCCTGAATTGTTCTATAGAGGACTACTTGGTGACCCTCAAGACTTGAAGGACTGCCAGCGGTCTCATGGAAGTGAGTTGAACTGAACCATTTGTACAACTTCATAGATCAATTAACTGTTTATTTCTTATTTTATCTATCTATATAAATATATATATGATTATTAGTGTCCTGTTTTTTTTCTCTAAAGAACCCTGAAACAAAATCCACAGAAACTCATATGTATAAGAGAGTGTTTTGGGTTGAGCCCCGGTGGCGTAGTGGTTGAGTGCGGGACTGCAGCCCACTGGCTTGGCGGTTCAAATACAGCAGCAGCAAGGCTGGGTAGCTCCCACGACCACCCCCACCAAAAAAAAGAGTTTTATATACAAGGTAAGTGTACATTCAGTAAGCATCCCAACTCAGCGTTGACCAAACCAGTAAATCCAACATTAGCCCTTATGTCCAACACCAATCTACAAAATCCTCCTCAATCTCACAAAACACACGCAATGATGCCAACTGCAGAAGGAAAGCTGAATCAGTGAGTGTGTCAGCATCTCAGTACTGGCAGGGGTCTCCAGCGGCTGCTCCAGCACCCCCAGCTGCATCAGGGTAGATCCATGTAGCTTCTCCTCAGGGATATCTTGTGCAAGAAGTGTGAGCCTTGCCAGCTGACGCAGGGAACGGGCTAAGGCAGCTACACCCTGGTCTGACGCTGAGAAAGCAAGAGACCTGAGAACTAGGAAGGCCAGGCTCCCCTAGTCATTAATCTCTCCGCCCTTCAATTAATCCCACATGTGCTTATCTGCCAGGTTGGCACAATAAACCTTAACTATCTCAACAGCGATCACCCGATTCAAAGAGTAGCACAGTTACAGTTATGAAGTATCAACAAAAATAATTCTGTGGTGGAGGGGGTGTCACCACAACATAAGGAACTGTTGTCATGGCATCAGGAAGATTGAGGACCACTGAACTAGAGGAGGAACGTTGTGTGTTTCATTGGTGCTATATTGCACCCTTCCTTGGGACCCTTCTGTGAGGGGAGGCCAACTGTCTACAGATGGGCTGTGAGTCTCCATTTGGACCCCCTCACTCCCACAGAAATGGCTGTTTGCTTTGGGTCCTCTGATGCCTGATACCTGATTCCAGACCCCTCGTGGTCACACAGGCTGGTGTGCTTCTCCAGGTGGGCTTTGTTGCTTCCTTGCTGGACGGCCACTTGTTTAACTTCAAGTCTTTAAGACCCCAGATGCTTTACCTTGAAATTGCCAGGCACCATCAGCTTTCTTCACCACATTTGCTTACACACCTGCTTTGTCTTCAGTGTTGGGAAGGTGAGCATCACAGAATGCCGGGTTCTTAAAACAAAGTGTTCTTGCGTTCAGGGAGGCCTTGAGTAGAGGACCAATGTCTGTCTGCTACCTTAATACTTAACCTATAAATATATGTACACAGACCTCTATCCCTACCATTATATCTTAACATATTTACATAAGTACATGCCTGTGTTTATACCTCTGTCTTTTGCCTCCTACTTCTTTCCTCTCATTCCTTTACTTTCCTTCTGTCCCACTATCATGTTTCACCTTTCTTCGACTCTCTGTACTTCCTCTTGGCCACACTGGACTTGATCAAACCCTACGAGGCATTTTATGCTCCATTTCCCATCAATTTTTGATCTTTTGTTGTTTCCTTGTCCCTGTATTTTTTTTTTTTTTGCTCTCCCTCCCTTTTCTCTCCCTCCTCCTCTTCCCTGTGCTCCTGAGACTATCAGCACTCTTGTTTTTTCCTCGGGATTCTTTATCCTGCCTATCATACAGATTGACATGGGGGAAAAAAGGAAAAAAAAATAACCCATGAACAATTCTAGGCCTGTCTGCTGGCCCTTATGAATGTTTTCTGATGGGATTTGATAGAGAGCCAAGCCCTGCCCGCCCCACCCCTCATCCCAGCAATGCAGACCCCTCCCCCAGAAGAAAGCACTACAGACGACAGCACTGAAGAGTCAAGCGGTCATTGCCACATATTTTACCTACAGAGCTGAAGAAGCAATCTCATTGCAGACAGATCATTTCAACAACAGGGTCCAACTCACTTCCCATGGAGTCCATCAGACTCACAGGGACCTTAAAACTCAAACCCACTTCCGATGGAATCCATCAAATCATAGGGACCCTATAGGAAAAACTCACTTCCCATGGAGTCCATCAGACTCATACGGACCCTATAGGGCAGAGGAGGTTTATTGGAGGATGCAGCCTGTTTCTCCCAAAGAGTGGCTTGTGGTTTAGACTGCTGACCTTGGGGTTAGCAGCCCCGTCTTTTTGTTTTGTTTTGGGCATCACTGCCCTAGCAGTGCCCGGCCTTTATCCACTCTGCCACCACCAGGGTTCCCTACAGTGCCATCGAGGCTCTGATAGAACATACAGCTGTGGAAATGGGATAAACCCACTGCCCTCTAGTGGACTCATGGCAATCCTACACAAGATGGGGTAGAACTGTCACCCTTCACTAGGGAGAATGCCATGTCTTTCTCTTTGAAAAAGTCGTTAATGGGCTGAGCCCTGGTGCCGGACTGGGACCCACTGAGTTGGTGATTAAAATCCAGCAGCTGCCCTCCAGGAGCAAGACTGGGCCTCCTACTCCCACCAGAGGGCAGTGATGTGTCCCCAAAAGAGAAAAAAGAAAAATTTGCTAGTTTCGCAAAATTCTATCATAGGATTTCCATCTTCATCTTGATCACCAATTACTGTTCTTTCCTCTTTGTTTCAAACTTTTGCATTCCAATCACCAGTAACTATCAATGCATTGTCATTAATTTCTGACTGAGGCTGTTGGGAGAATTCTTCAATTTCTTGAGGATTTCCGTATTCTTCTCCAGCACCACACTTCAAATGTGTTGGTTCTTTTTCTGTCTTCCTTATTCAATGCCCAACTTGGATGTGCACAGGAGACCTTTGAAAAAACCAGTTTGGGTCAGGAGGACCTTAGTCCTCAAAGTAACATTTTCTCATTTATACACTTTAAAGAGATCGTGTGCAACAGATTTACCTAACACAATGTGCCTGATGATATCCTGACAGCTGCTTCCATGAGCATTGATGGCGACCCACGCAGAATCCTGACCACATCTAGCACTTCTGCCTTTATCACAATGTTATCTCTTGGTCCAGCTGTGAGGTTTTGGGTCTTAATCTGCGTATAGTTTGGATTGAGTCAAGAGAGTGAATTTATTCCTTGACCTGAAAGGTGACCCATGTAGTGATTGGATTGGACTCACCCAATTAAGTCCCCATAACCAACTCTTCAATCAGCCTGGAAGAGGCTCTTCCTCCAGGAGGCAGGGTACTCACCAATTGAGGAGGTTAAGGGGGTAGGGCATTATTCAAGTTACCAGTGACCTTTTAGGTCAGACCAGACCTAGCCACTTTGTGTTGCTGACAACTATCTCAGGGCATCCAAGAGGCCCCAGTCTCAAATGGAACGCCTTAAAAGGGAGAAACGCCTTAAAGGGAGTAACGTCTTAAAAGGGAGAAAGACGACATAAACACTAGATACGTCTTCTGGAGGGCGCAGGTCATGATCTCAGAGCCATGATGGCATCTGAGAATTCATCGTCCATAGTAAGCAATAAAAAACACCCTCAATGCCCTCCCCTGTAGGCCAACTGGAAGAGACCCTGTCCAAGACAAGGTAGAAGTGTTCAAGTGAGTTTCTGAGGCACTGATTCTTTATGGGAGCAGAATGGTCGGTAATCTGTTGGTGGTTTTAAACTGCTGACCAAGTCCAACCTGTAGCCACTAAGTTAGCAGGGTTCCATTCATAACCACACAGCTGAGTAAATGAGACATGGACCCAAAGGAAACTGTCACAAAGCCTGGACTGGCGGCAGATTAAGACCTCCCAGTGACAGATGGGACCAGAGAAGTGGCACCGGGACAGTGATGGAGACAGAGTCTGCATGCCAGATCACAGCTCACAGGATTGACCCAAGACCTTTGCTCTGTGGCTTTCTGGGCAGGGATAATCAGGGAGTGATTTCCATCAAGGACATCCCCAGGCAGACCCTAAGGAAGACTGTGTCTCTGCCCTTGGTCTGAATAGGGTGAGGCTAATCCAGTTCATAAGGCACTCGGCCTGAGGGCAGGACCGTCTGCCTGACGGCAGGACTGCCTGAGTTAATGCTCTGAAGGAATCAATGGAGCTTTAGCTCCAAGGGGATTCTGCAAATGGATTTGGGGTTTTCCCTGATGTAGGATAACAAAGAGGCCTCCGTCTCACATATAATTTCAGGAAAACATTTCTTTAGTTCTAAGAGGGTCAAAGAATATACAAAGGCACAGAGATGTGGTCAGGAAGAGGGGGGCCATTAGCAAGAGGTCTCGGTGACATCCAAGGTTTCCAAGTGGGAAAGTGAGAGTTATGAAATGGGTCAAAGGGAACTGTCGTATATTCCGGAGTGGTGGCAGATCAGTGCCTGGCAGTGAGTGGGGGGACTCAAGACACAGGCTCAGGCCTGAGATGGGGACACACACATTGTTAGAGGCAAGCGCTCAGGGGACTGGTCCAGGGTGTCCCAACAGAGGCCCTCCAGGGGAGACTGGTGGGGCCTACCTCAGAGAAAAACAACTCTCTCCCTGCCCTGCACAGTCCCCAGTGTTGTGATGTCCATAAGGAAGGGATACGCCCAGAGAGCAGGCCCCTCCCAGGGCTGACTGGAGCAGGATGGAGCCCATCCACTTCCCTCAACATTTTGCTCAAGGGCAAGGAGGTCTATACACTTGGTTAATGATCAGGAGGAATTCAATGGAGGCCTAACCTTGTTACCCTCTGCAAAAGAATGTGGGGCTGTCGCTGCCATCCAGTGCCTTTTGCAACATAAGGAGCTCAAAACTAAGTTCTAATGCACACAACTGTCACCCACTGCCTTCTGCAAACGGGATGCTCAGGGAAAAAAACTAATGGTAAACCCAGGTAACTTTATCAGGATCTGAATTCTGTTGCCCAAATTCCTAAGGTCAATGCTTTGTGCAGGGGTGCAGTGGGGGTGGTGGTGGTGGTGGTGTCATTTCTAACTCTGTGCAGCAGTGGCATCACAGCATCCCCTGCAGGAGGCCCTGACATAATGGCATCACCTCCATGAGAGCATCTCTGTAATCGACCAATCCCTGGGAAGGGGTGTGGTCTGGGGGCTGAGGCTGCTTCAGTATAAAAAGAGATGTTCCAGCAGAGTGCCTGCATCTTGTGCCTCTTCTGGCCGTGGGACCTCTGGTGTCTGCATCCCAGAACCTGATCCTACTTGGAACCCTCTGAGCCTGGGCCTGGTTTCTCCTGCCCGAAGCCTGCACATCTGGACTGACCAGCCTCCCCAACGTGGTGAGTCCTTGCACTCACGTGAAACGTGCTCCCCCGGTGGGCTGGGGTGGAAGGGCCCCCTCCGTGGTTTCAACCCACCTCGGGCTCCTGCTGAGAAAGGTGGGAAAGCTCATGAGCTTCCTTGAGGGGTGCACTTCGGGGGACCCACCAGGCAGTGTGTTCTCCGGCAGGAGAGCTGTCCTAAGCCAGAGCTGACTGCTGGGACAGTGGGTGTGACTCAGCCAGTAGGCCTCCCTGGCTTGACTTGACTGGGCTCACTCAACTCACTGTGGGGGTTGTGAATGCCGGACTCCGGGTGACTCTGTGGATGCCGGACTCCGGGTGACTCTGTGGATGTCTGACTCTGGGTGACTCTGGGGATGCCAGACTCCGGGTGACTCTGGGGATGCTGGACTCCAGGTGACTCTGGGGATGCCGGACTCCGGGTGACTCTGGGGATGCTGGACTCCGGGTGACTCTGTAGGACGGGAGAGTTTCCATGACCCCAGCTCTTGACTGGAGGAGAAACGCTCCTCTCTCTCCTGAGGAGCGGCTGGGACTTGAAGACTGTGGCCTTTAGGTTACTAGCCCAGGGCACAGCCAGCGGCCAGCAGGACGAGGGGGCATTTCCAAACAGGAAGTCTGTGGCAGCCATCCTTGAGTCCAGTCACCGAGCTCCATTTTCACATTAGCAAGTGCTGACTGGGTGTCCCTTGTTGGTTGTCACAGTCATCAAGCTCACACCGGTGACACTGTCACCCTGTGTGCACGGGGAAGGCTAGCACCGTGAGGGCCTGGCCGTGTGGTGACGGAGCCCCCTTCACTCTGAGGCCTGCTTCCACGGACTTCAGGGTTTCACCTTTTTCTCTTTCAGGAACACCTGCCCCCGACACCCCTTTCCCTCAGGTGTGTCGTCCGCAGAGTCACGCAGGTGACCCAGAGAGGACGCTGGATTTGCACTGAGTCGCTCTCAGAATGATCCCCCTGAGGCTCCGGTCATGCCGACGTCTTGCAGCCATGGGCCAGGCCTGGTCCCTGCCCAGATGGTCTCACCCCAGAAAGCAGCGGGGTTCCTATGTGCCCTTGGGGGTCCTGCATGGACGGTGGCAGCCTCCCACCAAGCCTGGTGCCTGGACAGCTGGACCCACTGCAGAGTCTGGCTCCTGCAGAATCAAGTCTCCCTTCCTCAGGCCCTGGTCTATCCCCACGCCTGTGTGGAGGGCTGGGGGCACTGCTCCCGGTTATCTCAGAATGAACTTCTTCAGTGAGGGCCCACCACTGGATTCTGGCACCCGTCAGGTAACCGAGAAGAATGACCCACTTGCTGCAGGGAAGAGTCTGCCCCTGGGGACTCTGAAGAGTGCGTATGGCGCAGATGTCTTGGGGGACGGCGACTCACTGGAGGCTCCAGAGAACACTCCTCCTCTACCAGTGGACGGTGAACAGGGCGGCTGTGGGTCACAGGGCAGTGCTGTCCCTGCAGGGAAAGAAGCAACAGCTGCCTTGTATTCTGGAGAGGCCGAGAAGTGGCAGCTGCTAGCCATGGAGTGGCAGGAAGCTGCAAAAGAAGAAGAGAGCTTCCTTCCCCCGAGAGAGGAGTACCTTTCTACGTGGGGAAGCCAGGCCAGAGCAAGCACTGCCTACTGCACCTGGGACGACAATGCCAGCAGGGGCGCCTCTGATGACACTGAGTGGGTGTAGGGGCAGGGGTGCTCCTGGGGAAGCACGACCCATCGGCTCTGGCCCGTGTAGGGTGGGGAGTGGTGATGGAGACACAGTCTGCTTGGTCACTGTCAAGAGCCACCCAATTGTGACCTCTTCTGAGGAAGGGCCTGTACTGTTTGCATTGGGAAAATGTGCTATTTCCTAGCCATGGTCTTGGTGGTGGGTTGCTGAATAAATTTTTCTTTTCTTTTTGTAAGTTCAAGATAATGTCATGTCTTGGTTTCCATATTTAATAGATGTGGCCATTCCAAGTGCCTTCATGGCTGGGGGGCGGGCATGCTGCATAAAATAACTATGCTGACCTATGTATTTCATATAAATCTATTTCTTCAGCAAAATAAGGACCATGAACCAAGAAGTGGCCAAACCACTCCACCTTAATGCGTCTGGTCACCAGTGGTCTTGGTTTTCTCAGGAGCCTGAATGACAAGTCCTGGGAGCATCTCTAGATCCCCCTCCATCCACCCTTAGGGAGGGTGAATAAGTTTCAAAGGCAAGTGGACTCCAGGGTGCAGTGGACTCATGGTCCTCAGAAACATGAACATCTACAGCCTAAAGCAGAACTAGATGGCACCCAGCCACCAGCAAGAACAGCTCTGAACAGGAGCATGTGACAAGATCCCGGGAAGGAAGAGGGCGAACAACATATGCAGGGGCAAGGGAATAACAAGTACACTAAAATCCATGGTGCGGAGGGCATAGGAGATCTTGTGGGGGAGTGAGGGGATGGGCGCACCTTGGTCAAGTGCAATGCTGCCAAGAGGAATTACTGAACCCATGATAGTGGGACAAGAGGAAAGTAAAAGAAATAAGGGAGAGAACTAGGAGGCAAACAACATTTATAGAGATCGAGATACAAGGATGTACATATAAAACCATACTTATATAACAATAGGGAAATAGGTCTGTGTACATATAGTTATATGTTAAGTATTAGGCAGCAGATGGACATTGGTCCTTCACTCAAGCACTCTCTCAACTCAAGAACATTTTGTTCTAAACACCCAGCTTTCTGTATTTCTTGCCTTAAGGATAGGATTGCTGAAGTCAAAATGTTTGCATAAGCAGATATGGTGAGGAAAGCTGACGGTGATCGCCTATCAAAAGATACAGTGTGTGGGGTCTCAGAGACTAAGGCAAACACGTGGCGATCTAGCTGAGAAGCTTCAAAGCCCACGTGGAAAAACTATACCAATCAGTGTGATCGCGAGTTGTCCACTGGATCAGGTATCAGGCATCAAAAACCCAGAACAAAAATTCCCATCAACACGAGTGAGGAGGGGCATGGAATGGAGACTCGAAGCCCGCCTGGAGACAAATGGACATGTCCTTCCAAAAGGGTCACAAGGAAGAGACTGGGCAGTCAGGGTGCCGTACAGCAACAACGAGACGTATGCGACTCTCCTCTCCTCCTTTAATGCCTCCCCAACCCCCAGGCCCTCTATCATGGCCCCGATTCTAGCACGCGGCTAGTCCAGAGCATATACACCGGTACAAGTAAGAGCTCAAAACACAGGGAACCCAAGACAGTCGTGAGAGTATTGACACCCGAGGTGGGGGAAGAGAGAGGGAATCCATTCCAATAATGGACATATAAACCCCTTCCTCGGGGACTGAAGACAGAGTGAGTGAAGGGGCCGACAGTTGGTGTAAGACATGAAAAAATTACTTTGAATCAACTCTCAAGGTTTTATGAGGGAGATAGTGTGGGGGGAATTAGCTAATACCAAGGGCTGAAGTAGGCATCAGGAAATGTTTTGGAAATGATCAGGCAACCAAAGTATAACTGTTGCCACCATGGATGGGTGCATGGCTTGTGAAAAGGGTATTGAGAACCCTCAATAAAATTGTTTCTTTTTTTTGGGGGGGGGTGGGGGGCGGCAATCACTGTCCCCTGGTGGTGGGAGTAGGAGGCCCAGCCTTGCTCCTGGAGAGCTGCTGCTAGATGTGGACCTCCATCCCAGTGGGTCGCAGTCCTGTGCACAACCACTACACCACTGGGGCTCAGCCCAAAATTGTTTTTGAAAAAGAAGATTCTGGACAGATGGGGAGAAAAGTGTGAATAAGACCAGGCTGACCTTGGTCCTTAACCCTCCAATCTGGACCTGGACTCCCCACCATCACAGAATAAGCAATCTGTGAAGAGTAAAGGGGCTGCCTTGTCCCCAAGGCAGAGCTCAGAGGGACACACAAGACCAGGAAAGGAAATAGAACACACAGGGAGGGGTAAGGATCTACTGAGGGAGGGCCATGAACCAGCTGACACACACGTGTCGGGACTATTGAAGGCAAAACCTATGATCTGCTCTGGAAAACTTCACCAGATTCCCAGCTTAAAAGTAACCAAATGATTTCTTCTAGTGGCTCTTTTCAGTAAATCAGAACAGGCCCAGCCTTCTGAGAGAAGGAACGGGGAGAGCAGGAAGTGTTCCAGAAGAGAAGAGACATTAAAATAATATAGGATTCTCCCAGGTCACAGTAAAACCTCCCCTGTCCCCTGAGAGGCTCAAGAAAGGTTGTGATAAGTGTTTTCTAATATCTGTTGGAGCCAAAGCTGGAGACACAGAGGGGACAGAGGGCATCAGCCTTTAACCTGAACTCCTCCAGGGGCAGGGCCCATGCACACCGAGGCTATCTCCCCCACCCCCCCCACCAAAGTATATCACCTGCCTCCCTGGGGTGTGGTCTATTTCAAGGATGGCCAATTCCCACCTATCCACACGGGAAGGCTTCTTAGATCTGGCCATTACGTGAACCTGATGGATGATTACATTGGGACGTCACTCCCAGTTACATCATTAGCTAACTGCCACTAATGTCACCCGCTGAGACCTCTGTCCCCGGCAAACCCGACAGGAACCTTGACCATAGGGCCTGATGCCGTGTCCTTAGTAAGCAAAATACTCAGATAGTGCCTCTTTCTGCATATTGTCATAATTGCTGAAGGTCCGGGAGAGGTGGGTGGAAAACCCTGTGCCAAGGAGGGGCTCGGTGGACAGTGTTGCTGCTGTAATGCTGAGGTGCAAGCAGGTCACTTTCTCTCTAGAGCCCCTGATGGACAACACATTCAGAAGCTGCTGGCCACTGGGCCACGGTCATAACGGCTGCCATGTGTGAGCCCACTGTTAGAGCCACGTGTCAGTACAGCTTGTTAAGAGAGGGTCTGCTTCTTTCTCTGCAACTCTTTATTAAGTGTCCCTCTCCAGGGACTGACCTCTCCTGATCGCGTGTCCAGGGCACTTGAGAGGACTCTCACCACCCTTGCTTCCAGGGGACATGGCGACTGTCCCTCCTCCAAGAAGATTGGTCTGTGTGTCTGGCTCTGCATGGTACATCTCCTACTCTTCCCAGCACCTTCATCCAAGGGCATCCATCACATGCTCTTTGGTCTTCGGCACTCACGCCCGGCTTTCACGTGCCTGAGGCGACCGTGGCTGTGTGTCCTCGTATTTCTCAAGGTGCCACCTTTGCTTTTTAACACTCCGAAGAAGACTTGTGTAACACCTTTACCTAATGAAGTGCTTCTCGTGTTGCTGAGATCTTTCAATACAGTTTCTCATGTTGCCCTGACCCCAACCATAAAATTATTTTTGTTGCTACTTCAAAACTGTAATTTTGCTACTGTTATGAATCATTATGTAAATATCTGATAGGCAGGATGTGTTTTCATTGTTACATATTGAACAAACTTTAAGCAGTGATTAGTCACCAAAAAAATATGGGTGGATTCGCATGCTGCGGTTAATGATCTCTAGTCTAACCTGTTTAGCCACATCCAGGAGTCTGGGGTCTGGTCTTGTCTTTTCTGTGATAGATGTCCTTACCTGTAACTAGGGGCCTTATACAGTCTCAGTCTCTCTCTCTCTCTCTCACCTGGCCCCTACCCTCTCCTGCCCATCAGCACAAAACACTCTTTGGCCGCTCTCCCTCATATAATCCCTTCCCCCACTCGCTGTCTCTCTTGCCACATGGACCATCTAACAGGCTGAGGTGAGCATGCTACCATGCTATGTGTCTCATTCTTATTATTTGTCTCATGCTCTTCATAGCTTTAATAATTTTTATCGCTGTACAACTGCACCTGTCAAACCTGAGATGTACGTATTGGAGGTTGGACTCCTCTGATAGCAACTCCCTATGGGAGTAGAAAGACCTGTATTCTTTTATCCCTGGTTTGAAACTGCCCACCTTGCAGATCCCAGTCCAATGTAGACTTACTAAGCTACCAAGTCTCCATTCATAGCCACACAGCTGAGGAAATGAGACATGGAACCCAAAGGAAACTGTCACAAAGCCTGGACTGGTGGCAGATTGAGACCTCCCAGTGACAACAGGACAGTCTGCATGCTAGATCACAGCTCACAGGATTGACCCAAGACCTTTGCTCTGTGGCTTTCTGGGCAGGGGTCATCAGGGAGTGAGCTCCATCAAGGACATCCCCAGGCAGACCCTAAGGAAGACTGTGTCTCTGCCCTTGGTCTGCCTAGGGTGGGGCTTATTCATTTCCTAAGTCACTCTGCCTGAGGGCAAAATTATCTGGTCCCTGAGTTAATGCTCTGAAGGAATCAATGGAGCTTCAGCTTCAAGGGGATTCTGCAAATGGATTTTGGGTTTTTCCTGTTGTAGAAGACCAAAGAGGCTTCCATCTCACATATAAATTTTGGAGAACATTTCTTAAAAGTCCCCATAGGGACAAAGCTACACAAAAGCAAAGCAATGTGGTCAGGAAGAGGGTGGCCATTAGCATGTGCTCCAAGTGAAGTCTGAGGATTCTAAGTGGTAGAGAGTTATGGCATGGATCAAAGGGAACTGTCATACATTCCTGAGTGGTGGCAGATCAGTGCCTGGCAGTGAGTGGGGGGACTCAAGACACAGGCTCAGGCCTGAGATGGGGACACACACATTGTTAGAGGCAAGCGCTCAGGGGACTGGTCCAGGGTGTCCCAACAGAGGCCCTCCAGGGGAGACTGGTGGGGCCTACCTCAGAGAAAAACAACTCTCTCCCTGCCCTGCACAGTCCCCAGTGCTGTGATGTCCATAAGGAAGGGATACGCCCAGAGAGCAGGCCCGTCTCAGAGCTGACTGGAGCAGGATGGAGCCCAGTATTGTTGTAATGCTGAGGTACAAGCAGGTCACTTTCTCTCTCTAGCCCCTGATGGACAACACAGTCAGAAGCTGCTGGACCCTGGGCCCCGGTCATAACGGCTGCCTTGTGTGAGCTTATTGTTAGAGCCACTGTGTCAGTACAGCTTGGTGAGGGTCTGCTTCTTTCTCTGCAACTCTTTACTAAGTGTCCCTCTCCAGGGACTGACCTCTCCTGATCGCGTGTCCAGGGCACTTGAGAGGACTCTCACCACCTTTGCTTCCAGGGGACATGGCGACTGTCCCTCCTCCAGGAAGATTGGTCTGTGTGTCTGGCTCTGCATGGTACATCTCCTACTCTTCCCAGCACATTCATCCAAGGGCATCCATCACATGCTCTTTGGTCTGAGGTGACTGAGAAGACAGTGACTGTGCAGACAGGTGTCTCCCTTATAACTCTCAAGATGCAATGTTTGTCCTTCAATACTCTGAAGGAGACTTGTGTAGCACACTTACCTAATGCCATGCACCTTTACATCTCCTGACAACTGCTCCTTGAGCATCACCTGAGGATCCAAGCTAGACCAAATCCTTGACAACTACGACCTCACTGCCCCCTTATGATGCTGCTACCTATAGTTGCTCTTGTCAGGCCTAGTGTGTTAAATCCATGCGTAGTTTGCTGGGAATTAGGTCTAGGGAATGAATTCCATTTCACAGCTGAAGGGTGATTCCTTGGAGTGATTATAGTTAGCTCTCCCAAGTAACTCCACATAATCAGCTCTTTAATCAGCTTGGGAAAGCCCCTTCTTCCTTGAGGTAGGCTAACAGATCCAAGGGGCATGAGGGGAGGGTATTAATCAAGTTCACAGTGATCTTTTAGGTCAGAAGACAGAGTTACTATCTGTTGCTGACAACTGTTTCAGGGTGTAAAAGAGACCCCAAATTCAAATATAATTATAGGAGCATATATGTAATGTGCCTTAAAAAGGAGAAAGACAATACAAACACTGGGTCCATCTTCTGGATGAGGGAGGTCATTACCTCATAGTCATGATGGCATCTGAGGATTCATTGTCAATAGGAAGAAACAACACAACTAAAAAATCCTCCTCCCTTCCAGTCCATGCCAACTGCCAGTGACTCTGTAGAAGACAAGAAAGCACTGCCACTGTGCCTCTCTGAGTCTGTAACTCCCTCTGGGAGTAGAAAGGCCTCTATGCTCCTACTCAGACTGCCCACCTTGCAGATCCCAGTCCGATGTATAACTAGTGAGCCACCAGGGCTCCATTCTTACCCAGACAGCTGAGTAAATGAGACATGGTGCCCAAAGGAAACTGTCACAAAGCCTCGATTGATGGCAGTTCAAGACCTCCCAGTGACAGATGGGACCGTAGAAGTGGCAATAGGACAGTGATGGAGACACAGTCTGGATGTTAGACAACAGAGCTCAGAGGATTGATCCTTGACGTTTCTTCTGTGGCTTTCTGGGCAGGGATCATCAGAGAGTGATCTTCATCATGGACACCCCTAGACAGACCCTAAGGAGACAGCCTCTGTGCCCCTGGTCTGCCTAGGGTGGGGCTAGGCCATTTCATAAGGCACACTGCCTGAGGGCAGGACTGTCTGGATCCTGAGTTAATTCTATGAGGGAATCAATGGAGACTAAGCTGCAAGAGGATTCTGCAAATGGATTTTGGTTTGTCCTTTGTTAAGGATTAGGAGGAATTCAGTGGAGGCCTAACCTTGTTAGGAACCCTGCAAAAGGATGTGGGGCTGCCACTGCCATCCAAAACTGAAGCTCCGATGCATGCAACTGTCACCCATAGCCTTCTGCAAATGGGGTGCTCAGAATAAAGTTTAATACCCAACCAAAACTCACCATGTGTAGTCTCCTCCCGCTGCCTTGGAGGAAAGGGTGCATCTGGTCCTTGGGCATAAACAAATGGTAAACCTGAGTGACTTTCTCAGGAGCTGAATTCTGTTGCCCAAGTTCCTAAGGTCAATGCTTTGTGCAGGGGTGCAATGTGTGTGGGGGGGAGGGTGTCATTTTTAACCCTGTGCAGCAGTGGCATCACAGCATCCCCTGCAGGAGGCCCTGACATAATGGCATCACCTCCATGAGAGCATCTCTGTAATCGACCAATCCCTGGGAAGGGGCGTGGTCTGAGGGGCTTAGGTTGCTTCAGGATAAAAAGAGGTGTTCCAGCAGAGTGCCTGCCTCTTGTGCCTCCTGCCTCTGGCTGTGGGACCTCTGGGGTCTGCATCCTAGAACCTGAGCCTGCCTGGAACCCTCTGAGCTGGGTCTGGTTTCTCCTGCCCGAAGCCTGCACATCTGGACTGACCAGCCTCCCCAACGTGGTGAGTCTTTGCACTCATGTGAAGCCTGCTCCCCTGGTGGGCTGGGGTGGAAGGGCCCCCTCCGTGGTTTCAACCCACCTCGGGCTCCTGCTGAGAAAGGTGGGAAAGCTCATGAGCTTCTTTGAGGGGTGCACTTTGGGGGACCCACCAGGCAGTGTGTTCTCCGGCAGGGAGGGCTGTCCTAAGCCAGAGCTGACTGCTGGGGCAGTGGGTGTGGCTCAGCCAGTAGGCCTCCCTGGCTTGACTTGATTGGGCTCACTCAACTCACTGTGGGGGTTGTGGATGCCGGACTCCGGGTGACTCTGGGGATGCTGGACTCCGGGTGACTCTGTAGGATGGGAGAGTTTCCAAGACCCCAGCTCTTGACTGGAGGAGAAAAGCTCCTCTCTCTCCTGAGGAGCGGCTGGGACTTGAAGACCGTGGCCTTTAGGTTACTAGCCCAGGGCACAGCCAGACGGCCATCAGGGAGAGGGGGCATTTCCAAACAGGAAGTCTGTGGCAGCCATTTGGCTCTGTTTTCCCAAGAGCCAGTGCTGGCTGGGAGTTTCAGCTGCCAGTTGCTGGTGGTTATAGACGTCATGCTCCCACCCAGCTTCTGCTGATTCTTAGGTCCCAGTCTACGGTCTGTGTCCCCATGGCCAGGGTGGGGGCAGCAGTTGCAGGGGCTGGCTTTGAGACAGTGTTATGGGGGTAAAGGAACCCCGTGCCATCAAGGCCTGCTTGTTCACTGATCTTTGCATTTCTCCTCTTTGCTCTCCAGGGGACGTGGCCCACGACCCTCTGTTCCAGAAAGAGCGGTTGGGCAGTAGAAGGTAGTCCAGGTCCTCGGTCTGGGTCCTGAGGGGAAGCTGGACTGACACTGAGTTGTCCTCAGTACCATCCCACTGAGTCCAGACTCCTTGAAGACATGGGCCAGGCTTGTTCCAAGAAGAACTGCTTTTACCCCACTCAGTACTGGGGCTCCTGCTTGCCCTCTGGGTGCTGGCGTCGAAGGCGGGCCACTTCCCGTGCCAGACAGATGTCGAGCGACCCAGGAAAGCCCCTCTCTTGGAATGGCCCCCTCCGCTCTGCCATCCTATTGAAACTTCATTCCAGAAGCCGACCAGGGAGGAGAGAAGAGGCTATGGCAGACTCTCCTGCACTGACCACAGAAGCTGGTGCCCAGACCGTGCCACACACACCTCCAGGGACCCCTTCTGGAGCGTGGGGAAAGCCACCAGCTGCCCAGCTGTTGTCAAAGACGTCAGTCAGCAGGAAGGTGTCCAGGGAGCATCCTGCCAATGCTCCGCGTCTGAAGACCACTCCATACCCTCGCAGGAAGAGGCAGGTGGCTGTGGTCCAGTGTCACCAGCAAAGTCGCCCTAAGACCAATGCCTGGAGTGCTGAGACCCTCGTAGAAGAGTCTGGCTTATTCTGTTCCATCCCCGTGCTTGTGGTAAGGAGTAAGGACACAGCTCTTCCCCCCACAGAGAGCTACAGTGTGATCCCCCCACTGGATGTCAGCACCCCTCGGCTGACCCAGAGGAACAACCCCACTGCTCCAGGGATGAGCCGGCTCCTGTGCCCTCTGACCTGTGACTACCACGCAGACTTCCTAGGGGAGGAGGACTGGCTGGAGACCCCGGAGAACACGCCTCCTGGCTCAGTGCAGAGTGCAAGGGGAAGCTGTAGTCCAGAGGACCTTGCTGGCCCCTCCGGGAAGGAAGCAGCATCTGTCTTGTATTCTGTGGAGGCCGAGCTGCGGCTGCTGAGAGCCATGGGGTGGCAGGAACCTGCGGAAGATGATGAGAACTCCCTTCCCCTGACGGCGGAGGAGATCCGGGAGTTCACAGAGAAGGCGCGCCGGTGGCTCCGAAGGCAACGGTGGCTCCGAAGGCAACATCAGCAGAAGAGAGGGCAGGCCGAGGCAGGCTCTGACCGGACCACCTGGGAGGATGAGCATGGGGACACCTCCGATGATGACGATGGTGATGATGATGAGGATGAGAGCAGCAGCATCCCTGATGATGGTGGTGATGATGGTGGTGATGATGGTGATGGTGATGATGATGAGGATGAGAGCAGCAGCATCCCTGATGATGATGGTGATGATGGTGATGGTGATGATGAGGATGAGAGCAGCAGCATCCCTGATGATGATGGTGATGATGGTGATGGTGATGATGAGGAAGAGAGCAGCAGCACCTCCGAGGATGAGGATGAGGATGATGATGACAATGACGACGACGATGAGGATGATGATGATGACGATGGGGATGAGTATGAGAGCAGCGACACCCCCGATGATGACGACTGGGTGTAGAGGCATGGATGCTCATGGGGACACAGGCCCTCTCAACTCTGGCTCCTGTAGGGTGGGGGGTGGTGATGGGAACACAGTCTACTTTGTCACTGCCAACTGCCACCTGATTGTGATCCTTTCTGGGGAAGGTCCTATCTATTTGCACTTGGCAAATGTGGTATTCCTGTAGCCTTGGTCTTCAGGGTAGCTTGATAAATAAATGCTTAATAAACTTTTCTTTTGGAAATTTCAAAATTGTTGCCCAGATGTCTTATCTTGATTTTCAGATTGGCTACCCCAAGCTCCTTCATGCTGGGGGTGGGCTTAGTGCACAAAAGAACTATGTTGGGAGAGGTGTTTTGTGATGAGGGCGTGATGGAAGACAGCCAGCTTCATCACTGCCAACAGCAGATGTCTGTCAGACTTTGGATTTTTCCGGACTCGAGGATGTGTGTTGAGGGGGTAAAGGGTGCCTGGGACCACTGAGGGTGTCAGGGAGAAGCCCAGGGTAATGGGGAAGATTTCAAATGCACAGACGACCCTCAGTTTCAGTCAGCCGGGCTTCATTTCCCTCCGCCCGTGGGATCCTCTCTGCATTCCCACAGTTTCCGTCTGAGCCGTTCACTCTGACCAGGTCAACCCCTCTCACAGAGCGCGAGCGGCTCAGGAGCAGAATGGTGACAGAGGGCATCGTTGTCACAGAGACGGCTCCGTCTCTCAGCTGAGTTTGGATTCTGTTCCACATCTGCTCCCCCTCTTTCCAGGGTCCTCAGCTGTGGCCTTCAGGGAACTGGGTCGTGGTCTCCAGCCCCTGCCTTGTTCTTCTGCCTCAGAGTGTGCAGACTGATGAGGGCTGAGCGGGGCCTCTGGGTCTCTCCACTATCATCACTCTTCCCTTGGGACGAGGAGGGAGAGCCCACAGATGCTCCTGAGGTGGTTGTGTCCCAAGTTTGCAAATCATACTGCTACTTGCTAAACAATGTCTTTGGGGGTGAGTTAGAGTTTCAAGAGGACAAAGAATTTAAACATACATCTAAAATTCAGTTTTTAAAAATGGCACGAAAATAATGGAACTTCTCCAGGATACCACACCCAGGATGAGCTCTTATCAAATGAAATTCTCGCCAGAGGACAAAGAATTTAAACATACATCTAAAATTCAGTTTTAAAAAATGGCACGAAAATAATGGAACTTCTCCAGGAACCACACCCAGGATGAGCTCGTATCAAATGAAATTCTCCCCAGAATAAGATGTGACCACGAATACCATCATCTCGTGTGGAGATCTGGGTGGTGTGAAGACAGCAGGAGAGCTTGGATGATCCAAGGCCAACACAAACCCGCAGGGGTCAGGAACTGCTCATGGATGACCAAGCAGATCACCCAGCTGCCCATAGGAAGAATCTGTTCTCTGGGAGTTTGGAGGACCTCAGACTGTCCTCCCCGATGGAGAAGGCCTTCAGAGAACTCTATGAGGCATCTCGGCAGCTCAGAAGGTAGGGTCTGGGACAGAGGGGGCTCCTTGGTCTGTTCTCTGTAGGAGGAAGTGTGCCCGGGTCAGGGTCTTGACCCAGGACAGGGGCTGCATGGCCACAAGTGGATGCAGGGACAGCAAGACTCTGAGAGACAGGAGAACGCCTTCCGGTTTGTGTGGGCTTCAGGAGGAAGGAAGGGCACCCTCTCCCTCCTCTCCTGGGCCCAGTTCTGGTGAGAAGCAGCAGGCTGTGGCTTGTTTAGCTTGCCTGTGGATCTTCCTCCATGTTGTTGGCTTGAGGGGTGAGTTTGGAGATTGACAGTGCACACCTGCAGACGGTGACGCAGGGACAGAACCGGTATTGATCAGCAGCTACAGCTTTTAACCACCACCCTTGGGCCGCCATTGCCCTGTGGTGAGGAGCCATGGAGCCAGGTACCACAGAGGGCACACTGCCCGGCCCCGGTCCTCCCCACAGGCGTTATGTCGGAACACCTGGCTGCGGCCTCTGGGTCAATCCATCTTCCTGAGGGTCTTCTTCTTTCGTGCTGCCCCTCCTCTTTACTAAGCAGGATGCCTTTCTCCAGGGACGGGCGTCTCCTGACGACAGGTCCAAAGTGTGTGCGATGACGCAGGCTCGATCCTTGCCTCTAAGGAACGCTGTGGCTGTCCTTCTCAGTCGGACCCGTGAGTTCTTTGGGCAGTCCGCGGTCCTTTCAATACTCTTTACTCAAGGGCTTCCATTCTCCTTTGGTGGATCAACCTCACTCAGTGTCCAACCTTCCCTCGCGCACGCGGCCACTGAAAATGCCATGGCGCAGGTCAGGTGCACCTTCGCTCAACACCCTAAAGAGGCCCTGGGCAGCAGGTGCCCCCGTGAGCACCCTTCGATCTCCTGGCTGCTGCAGCCATGAGCCTTAGAACTGCGCTGGCACTGAGAACAGTGTCGCCACTGCCTGCTGGCGGTCATGTGTGCAATCATGTAGCCAGTGGCAAGCCCATGTGGGTGTCCCACTGCTGGGGGCACAGCCGCACGCTATTGGGGTACAGGAAGTTCTGAGTTCATCTTTCAGTCTTAGTCATCAGGGTGAGTTGTCATATAAATCGTGTTTTGGGGGGAAGGGGTAGTGTAGTGTTCAAGATGAAGTTGATTGTGATGCCGTTATTTATAGGCTTAAAAGGTGTGGCTCCCTCCTCAATGCAAGAACACTTTGTCCTATGAAACCGGCATTCCATGATCTCACCTTGCCGACATGATCGCGGAGACAGAGTGGGGCATAAGCAAATGTGAAGAAAGGTGACGGTGCCCAACTCTCAAGATACAGAATCTGGGGTCTTAAAGGCTAGAAGGTAGACAAGCGGACTTCTGGCTGAGAAGCAACAAAGCCCACATGGAAGAAGCACACCAGCCTGTGTAATTACAGAGTGTCAATGGGATCAGGTATCAGGCATCAAAAAACAAAAAAAATCACATCATTGTGAATGAGGGATTGTGGAGTGGGGATCCAAAACCCATCTGTAGACCCCTGGACATCCCTCTACAGAAGCATTGTGGGGAGGGGATGAGCCAGTCAGGGTTCAGTGTAGCACCGATGAAACATACAACTTTTCTCTAGCTCTTTAATGCCTCCTGCCCCCACTATCATGATCCCAATTCTACCTGACGAATCCAGTTAGACCAGAGGATGCACACTAGTACAGATAGGAACTGAAAACACAGGGAATCCAGGACAGATGATCCCTCAGGACCAGTGGGGAGAGTGGAGATCCTGGGAGGGTGGAGGGAAGGTGGGGTAAAAAGGGGGAACCAATTACAAGGATCTACACATTACCTCCCCCCTGGGGGATGGACAACAGAAAGGTGGGTGAAGGAGACACTGGACAGTGTAGTACATGACAAAATAATAATAACTTATACATTACCAAGGGTTACTGAGGGAAGGGAAAAAAGGAGGAGCTGTCACCAAAGGCTCAATCAAGTAGAAAGTGAATGTTTTGAGAACGATAATGGCGACAAATGTACAGATGTGCTCGACACCATGGATGTATGTATGGATTACAGTAAGAGCTGTACAAGCCCCCAATAAAACAATTTAAATAAATAAAATCTGCCTGAGACTGGACCCCTGCCTCTGAGCCTCAGTAGCAATAGTTATAAAATGAAATGAGAATATTCAACTCATAGAGAAGTTGGAACCAAAATATGAGAAAAATATAAGATGTGGCTATCCCAAATTTGTTATGGGGAGGTAGGTGGGGGGAGGAGGAGCCGGAAGACCACGAAAGAATTGATGCCGTTGAGTGTCATGTTCACAAAGAACAAGGAAAGCCCCAGGGATCAAGCCCCAGGGAGCAAACTGTCGGTCTTGGAAGAAGTGTGGCCGACGTGCTCCTGAGGGGCAGGGGGCGAGACTGCATCTCACGTCCCGTGGACCCGTCCTCAGGAGTGACCGAGGGACACCCTGCTTGGTCAAGCAGAGGGACAGGCAGCTAGAGGAATTCCTCCTCAAGACGGACTGACCGCAGATGCGCACAGCACCACCATGCAAGGAGGGAGCAGCACTGAGCAGGGCCTCCTTCTGTTGGACGAGAGGTCGCGAAGGGTCAGAACCAGCGCCTGCAGGCCCAGCGGCCCCACCCCACGTTGGGCTTGAGAACCGCTGCCCTGCCCAAACCCTCTTCTGAGCCGAGCGCTGGCACTCGGGGAAATCTGCTGGATGGGAGCGGTGGTGGTGACATCCTCGGGGGCAACTTGAGAATATGAGTGAAGGGTGGAGTCTAGCCTGTCAATCAGGTCGCAGCTGGATGACTTCATTTGGAGCCACAAGGGAGATCGATAGCTCACTGGAGACTAGATACTCTCTCTCCCTGGGAGACATTCCTGTTGGCAAACCACATGGAGCTGCGCTGACAGAGCCAGAGCCTGGAGCTGGAGGAGCCACGTGAGACCCACACCAGTGCCGAGATGCTGCCACTGTCACTGGATTCATGAGACTTTCCACCCACTGGCCTGTGACCCCCCTGCATTCTGCATCATTGCATGTGCTGCATAAGTCTGGAAAAGAATTTACAGACCACTATCGAACATGGAGGCTGATATCAGACTTAGGGGCTTGATCTGGACTGGGCTGGGATGTTTTCTTAAAGGATAATTGCTCTTTGATAGAAAGCTCTCTCTTGCACACGAGTGTCCCTGGATTTGCTTCTCTGGTTAAACGGGACTAACATGGGAGCACTGAGCGATGGGCTCTTCCCTTTGTCTCTCTCCTCCCCCCCACCCCCAATGCTATCTGCCTGTACAGAAGAAGCCATCCTGGAAGTGGAAGCACTGAGCTTTGAAGAGGGAAGGCAGACACGTAGGAGGACTTAAATCCCCAAAGCCTTCCTACACCTCCTCATCCCTGTGAGGTGACTCCCCTTTGACGCTGGTGGTTGATGGTGTGGGTGCTGGGAGAGCTTTGTCTGGGTGGACACAGAGGCTGTCACTATGGCACTATGGACTCACGTGCACAATGCCCAGGACCAGCCAGGGGTTCATTTCATTGTGCTTTAGGTCACCGTGAGTCGGAGTCCACTCCTGGCATCCAAAATCAACTCGGTGCAATGATGGCCTCCCTCCCTGGCGTACTGGAGGTTTGGCAACCAGGAGGTAGAAGACTTCTGACAGTAGGTGGTGGGGTGGGAGTGGGGGCGTCCCAGGCACCTGGTGGCTTTTCCATGAGGGGAACGTATCTGCCTCACCCATCACAGGAAGTCCAAACGAGCTTCTTCTGCCTTCTCACTGCCCCAGCGAGAAATGCAGACTCTTGCCATTGTGTCTATGTGGACTCAGAGACCCCACAGGGCAGGGATGAACTGCCTGTTGGTCTCTGAGACTGCCACTCTCTAATGGAGTAGAAAGCCTCATGGTTCTCCGGAAGAGCAGCTGGTGGGTTTGAACTCTTGACCTTGCAGTTAATAGTCCAGAGCATAAGCACTATGCCACCAGGGCTTCTTAGACTCTGGCAATAAGCCGTTCTAACAGACCTCTCCCAGGACTGTCACCAGTCTCCAGCAAGTCCCCCTCCCTTTTGCAGGACATGGGGAGCAGCCCCTCAGCTGGGCACAAAACAGTCTCAGGGCTGCTCTCCGGAGAGTGAGACTCCTTCCCTCTTTAGCTCCAATTTGCCCAATCAGCAAGTCACTCCGGGAGGAGGACTTCCCTTCCCTGTCAATTAGCCTCTAACACAAGATGGAGGGCTACCTGGACATGTGCATCTCAAACAACAAGGCAATTCCATTTCAAGAGGCTCAGGGCTCCTGCAGGCCCAGTGTGGACAAGACGTGATTAAGGGGGAACCGGGTTCCTGGCACCAGTTTCTGAGCACAATGGCACTGTTCTAGCCTCTCCCACCTGGAGAGGAAGCCTTGGGGAAATGCCCACCTGCTCCGTGGCCTTCCATGCAGCCCTGGTGTGGCCGTGGGAACCCCGGTGGGTCCTGTGCTGGGCTGCTAAGCACAAGTTAGCACTTGGAACCCATCAGGGGTTCCCTGGGAGGAAGGCGAGCCTCTCTCTCCACGCCCATGAAGACCTGCATTCACGGGGCAGTTCAGCTTTGCTGGGTGGGTCGCTCGCTGTGAGCTAGCGGCCCGGGGAGATGGTGGGTTTGTGAGGACAGGTGGTGCTCAGGACGGCGGGGAAGGGGGAGGGGAAGTAGGGTACACACATCACTGACTTGTTGAAAAGCGATGGTGGGGTCCAAAGCCACTGGGCCTTCCAGGCTATGCATGGAGCGGGGTGGTTCTGCCCACACACTCTCTCTGCTCAGCGCTCACACTGTGAGCTAAGCATCACAAGACGCCTCCAAGGTACCTCTCGAGGGGTACCTTATGCCAAACCCACTGCCCTCTAAGTAAGTCCGACTCACAGCGACCCAATTAGCATTCCTGGGGTTGCCAACCGAGTTTTCCCAGAGCAGATGGCCCCACCCCCGTGGCGGACAGCCCAACCCACAGCCGCTACTCACCAGGGTTCCGTCCATGACCGCAGAACCAATGACGAGTCCGCCCCCTGGTGGCAGAGCGGCAGCACGCAGCAGCAGCAGCAGCAGCAGCAGCAGCAGCAGCACTAGAACACTCAGACTCGCGCATTTCTGACCTCTATCTGGGGCACAGGTAGGTGTGGAGGCATGAGGGGCCTTAGTCCCTTATGTTGGTGACTTGACTGCCCCAGAGATCCACTGAGGTGTAACAAAAACCCACCCGTGACTCACTGCACCGTTGTGAGATGGAAGAGATCTGCCCTGGGGGTGGGTTTCCCAGGCTGGCCTTCTGGGTGGGTGGGAACACTGTCCATCTTCCTCCCTGGAGGTGTGAGCGGCAATATTCAGAGTTGCCGTTTTAGTTACATGGCCATTACCATAGCCCAGGACTAGAAAACCTGTCTGACATAGCCCACCACCCCAAAATAGATGACGGGTCCAGGAAATTCCCTTGGGCCACCCTCCCCTGGCACTGGGATATGCTGTCTGTCCTGTGGGTTCCCTGCTGAGCTTTCTCTCTCTCTCTCTCTCTCTCAGAGACACAAGCACACATGCGGACTCTCAGGTCAGCCCCCCTTCCCAAAACCTCCCCTGCCCCTGCCATGTGGCCCTACTGTGAGTCATTCTGGGGTGAGGGAAACAACACCTGGGAGTCTCTCTCTGGGCTGGGGGGCTTCGGGCTTCATGCCTACCACTACCACCTACACACAGGTTGGGGTGGACAAGCGAGGTCTTGAGGCAGAGGACTGGTGCGAGGTTAAGGTTCAGGGCACGGATTTCTGTTAGTGTCTGTTTGTCCTGATTGGTGCCCACCGGCCATAGGGAAGAAGGCCCTGCATGGGGCATCCTCCTCAGTCCTAGGCTTTGTGCTTCCAGCGAATGGCATTTGGGGGGCTCAAGGAGCACCTGCGTCCCCAAGACTGAGTTCAAATTCAATGAGCCATGGCTCTGAGGCCTTTGTGTAAAGTGCATTTTTTTTGGGAAAAATAATGGCCACCAAGTAATAACAGACGAAGAAAAATACAATTAATATCTGAAGAACCTGAGGAGAGTTATAACAGCAGCTCAAAACAGAAACCCCACAAGAGTGTAGTCTGCTGTTTGTCTGTCACCATTCAAACGACGTTTCAACTGACAGACACTTCAAAGGACTGGACATTGCGCTGCTCAGGGTTCCCTGCCACAGAATAGGGCTGTCTCTGGTGTTTTGTTTTCAATTACTCTGGGCCGTTTGGGCCGGCTCAGCCTCCTGTGGACAAGTTGCATCTCCACCCAGCCCCCTGGGATTGTGTGCCCATTCTGACTCTCGTAGGACTGAGGGGATGGCCCCCGTGTGGGTACAGGTGGCTTCCTGGGCAAGGGGGGCTAGCTGTCTAGTTTTGCACCAGGCACCTCCTTTTTGGGTGCTTTTTTTTCCAGTCCCATCCTTGTTTCAGTGTGTTGATGTGGACTCAAGGTCCTGCACCACCACGGCTCCTTCTCCGAGAGATCAAGGCAGACCGAGACGCTCACTGGCAGGGCCCCCTGGGGATGGAGCAGGACTGCTGCGGATGGTCCCTGGGGCTGGGCCTCTTCTCGGAAGCAGACAGCTACTGTGTGGTTAGCAGGCAAGCACCATCATCCCTGCACCAGCAAAGACCAAAACCAAGCTCACTGCGACCGAGTGACGTTGCCTCCTAGAGAGCTCACTGGACAGAGCAGCCCTGCCCCTGTGAGTTCCCGAGACTAGCTTTCTGTGAGCATGCCTTTCTCCGGAGGAGTTTCAAGGTGGCTTCAAACAGCCGACCTTGGGGCTAGGAGCCCAACGTGTAACCACTGTGCCAGCAGGGCTCCTGCTTAGGCTTCTTGTTTTTTTTTTTTGTTTGTTTGTTTTGTTTTTTGGGGGCATCACTGCCCTCTGGTGGTGGGAGTAGGAGGCCCAGCCCCACTGCTGGAATTGAACCTCCATACCAGTGGGTTGCAGTCCCGCACACAACCACTACGCCACCGGGGCTCAGCCCGAGGCTTCTTGTTAAAGCATACTCTGAACCCAGAAAACCAAACCCACTGCTATCTAGTCCATGCCTGCTCACGCTGGTCCAGCAGAGCCCAAGAGCACATACTTCCCTGCGGGGATTTGAAGGCTGTTCTCTTTGTGGTAGCCTCGTACGTGGAGGGGGCTTGCTGCTCCTGGGAGTGTGGCAGAGAGAGGAGCCCTCTTTCTCTGTCCTGGGCGTCACTCCATGACAACTGCTGTGTAAATAAGCACCATTCAGACCAGGCCGCGATGGATCGGACATTTTTTCTGCTGACTCGGGAGTCCAGCTTCCCTTCCTAGACCTGGGAGACTGAGAAAACAGGTCACAAGACAGAGATGATATTGGCG
The DNA here is from genome assembly GCA_004026705.1 of Nesogale talazaci. NCBI lineage: Eukaryota > Metazoa > Chordata > Mammalia > Afrosoricida > Tenrecidae > Nesogale > Nesogale talazaci. The sequence goes on from PVJH01004979.1 coordinate 85,861, forward strand.
GGAGCCTGTTGACATTCAGGCTGGGCTGCGGGAATGTCCCAGAAGTGGAATGGGTACGCCCACCTAGAGAGAGAGGCCCTAAAATTGAGACAGCTAGACAGGTGAAGAGAAATTGCCTTGACGACCACAGGAGCCTCTTTGCTGCCTCCCAGCTTCGAGAGGCTGGGGGAGTGTGGTCACAGGCAGACCCGGGCTCTTGGCTCACTAGCTGGGGGACTGGGTCAGGGACTGCACCCTCTGAGCCTCTGTTTTCTTATCTGTGGAGGAACCCCTGCCCTATGGACTCATGGGAGACGAGTTAAGGAGTCCTGGCAGTGTAGTCCTTATACGGTGGGCTGCTAACCACGGTGTCGGCAGTTCTAAACCACCAGCTGCTTCTCATGAGAAAGATGAGGCTTTCTGCTCCCGCAAAGAGCTGCAGTCTCAGAGATTCGCAGGACAGTCCTGCCCTGGTCGACGGGGTCCCTATGACCTGGCCTGGACTCCATGGCAGTTAAGTCTGGTTTTGGGTTTGGTGGCTAGTGCAGTGGTCACATGTTGTTGGGCTGTCAACCCACTGGATGCTTCCCAGGTGAAGAGTGAGTCCAGAGATACAGTGGAGACTTCCAGCCTTGGAAATCACAAGACGCTTTCACTCTATCTCACAGCGTCTTCCTGAGTCTGCGTCTGAGTGGGCGGTGGCGGAGCTGGGGCATGCACTGCATTGCTAACGGCGAGGCTGGGGATGCTGATGAATCCATCAGGCCCTTCACGGGAGAAAGGTGAGCTTGTCCCATAGCTGCATGGACTGATGGCCTTGGAAACCCAAAGGGGCCATTCCACTCTGTTCTACGGGGTCACTGTGAGCTGGGACTGCAGGTGGTCAGCAGGTGGAGGAAGAAGCTACTGCCGCCCACCTTCCCACGGACACCCAGCGTTCACATGCCCCTCTGAGTCAGTCCTCCCCTGTGCAGGTGGCTGTGGAGTGGGCCAAGCCAGGACGTGCCCCCACAGGACCTAGAGCCCAAGCTACAGCCTCTCCTACAGCCCAAACACTCTGCAATGTCTCCCTCCAGACAATCCCACCTCTGGGCAGCAAGGAGCACCCTCTCAGACCCAGGAGGGAGGGCGAGAGATGAGGAGGTGGCAGGGGGTCGCCCGTCTTAGACCACCACCACCTAGACGCCTGCTGCTCAGCAGTCCTTGCTGATGCAGATGCAGGCTGGTGGGGCCCAGGGTGGTCTTCATGGTCCTGGGAGGGAACGCTTCTGCTTCAGGCAGTGCCTTGTTAATGGTGGCCACTTGAGGACCATCATGGGAACCCCCAGGAAACTCAGGCTCACCTGCAAGTGCACTCAGGAGCTTGAAGAAAGGCTTTCCTCCAAACAAAATGAATGTGCTGACCCTGACATTGGCTATGCTGCAGGACCCCAAAGCTCAGGAGTCCAGCATCGTCCCCATCAGGTCTCCTTTCACTGGGTCGTTCTCTCAATAGCAGAAAAGGCCAAATACCAAGACGACTGCTCCTTTAAAGCAGCCCCACCGAGAGTCCACGAGAGGGGGAGTCTAGTAACAGTTCCCACCCATGGGTACTTCTCAGGCACGCAGCGGCCTGGGCCCCGGGATTTCTGCACTGGGACACGGCAGGGATGCCATCTGTGTGCGCCACTCACCCCCTCTTGTAGACGAGTGCTGGGGGGCACTGCCTGCTAACCACAACATTGGGGGTTCTAACTCACTAGCCGCTCCTGGGGAGGAAGCTGGGGCTTTCTACACAGGGGGAAATCCAGGTCCTTTGAGTCTGAATCAACTTTACGCCCGCAGGTTTTGCTAGTTTGCTTTCTCCTGTTGCAGTTGGTAACGGGTGCACTATCCAAGGATGTCTAATGCTCAGAGTATCTTTGTGTCAGGCTGTGTCTGAAGTCATCCATCTGTGAGTGAGTTTTAGGTTAATTACATTCTTTGCTTTAAAATATGTCTTTGTCACTACTGGTCATGCCCAGAGGAAAAAGGAGGGAGGGAAACTGACAAACATTGGACGCAATTCATCTGATGGACTAACAGGCCACAGGACATCAGTCTCAACAAACCTGAAGAACTAGATGGTGCCCGACACCACCACCAACTGCTAGAAAGTCCTGGATAGAGTGCATAGAAAATTGTAGAAACAGAACTCAAAATCACAAAATAGACAGGGCTCACTGGTCAGGGAGAGACTGGTGGGCAGCCAAGACAGTGGCCCTCAGTTGCTCTTTAGGCCTGGCATGGAATTCACTGCTGTGTCAGAGTAATCAACGAGAAAGGGCAGCTTGTAACCACAGAGCCAGAGACCTAGGAAGGGGGAAGTCATAGAAACAGGACACCTGGGAGGAAGTGGGGTAAGCGTGGTCCGTGGGGGAGATTGCAGTAGGCCAGTTGAATCGCACCGGTTATCAGTTGTGATGGACTGTCCTGTAAACCCTCACCCAGTCCACAGCAAAAAGTTAGAAAAGCACTTGCTCTGAGTCACACCATCGAGGGTCACCTTTGGGGAGAGTGTGACCCACATACTGGTTAGCCTTTTCCTGGAATCACTAAGACCTCTGGGGAGGAATGCAGGATGGAGCCAATCATATCCTCCCTTTCCCATAAATCCTGCCTCTTGAAGGTTCCCTTGGGATGGGCAGAACAGAGGGAATCTCGAAAATGTCAGGTTAACTACGACACACACTTGAGGCTCAGCCACTCTGGCTCAGGGACAAAATCCTTGCCTTCCACTCAGGAGAACCTGGTTCGATTCCTGGCCAGTGCCTTTCAAGTACAGCTACCACCCTGCCCCTTCCTGGAGGCTTGCCTGCTGTGGTGGTGCTGAACGTGTTCCAGAACTTTCAGACAATATGGATGAGGAAGAAAGGCCTGGTAACCAGCTGCTGAAAATTCATTAGGGACCAGTGGATCACCGCCGTCTGGCCCATAGCAGGTCATGAGGCAGCGCTCATTTCGCGTCCCCCCACCATCAGGGAAAATGCCACCTCCTCATGGAGGCCTTCCTTGGCCAATAGAGAGGGGTCTGACCTGCTCCTGGCTGCACCCTGAGTGCTCTGACGAGAGCTTCGGGGGGAGTGGATGGCTGAAGGGCCACCAGGTGAGTCTCCTTCACCCATGTGCACATTCCTTCCTGCCACCTATGCATGCTTTCCTGCCTTTGAGTGACAGCGCCAGGCATAGCTCCTCACCAGGGAAGACTGCTCACAGGCCCTGACCAGTCCTTCTGGCCCGTCAGGGCTCCCAGAGCAAATGCAGAAAGGACCCATGTGTAAGGTGTGGGCGCCCCAGAAGGGCTTCGTGACAGTGGACACATCACCCTTCTCCTAGAGAACAAGGGCAGTGTGTGCGCTGCATAGCAACCGACTCTCTTGACCCACAGAGTCGGAAGTTTGTGGTCCGTGACATGGCTGTGAATGCACGAATCCTCTGTCGTCCTGGTAGAGATCCAATCTCCCAGATCTGGCTCTCCCACTTTTTCCCTGGACCTCCCTTCTTCTATCACGCGCCCCCCCCCCCCACACACTTATTTCAGTGCTTAGACACGGAATCGACCCCATTCCTGTGAGCCCCTGGAGCGCACCCCCTCGCTGGCTTGATCTGTTCCTGCTTCATTGGATTGGCCACGCCTGGGCCTGCTCTGATGGATTTGAGCCTGAAACGCTCCCCGAGTGCATGCTGCCCACATTAACCCAGCAAACGGGGAGAGGGAGGATGGCAACAGTCTTTGCCTGTGGTCAGCGGGACCAGGGCCTTGCGACAAGTCACCAGCCTGAGCTCTCCAGCCCGATCACCCTGCCATCCCTGGACAGGCCACGCCATCCATCTCTGGATGAAGTGGACCCTGCCGTGGGGAGGAAGAAGGCAGGACCGGGCATCTGGGGGTTGTGGTCAAGAGTGTGTTGCAGTCAGAGTGGCACCTAGCCCAGTCCACTCAGGGGCCCTGGTGGGGTCATGGATTGTGAGTTGGGCTTTCATTCACAAGGTCAGCAGTTCAAAACAATCAGCCAGTCCTCGGGAGAAAGACAAGGTTTTCTACTCTGCTAACAGTTACCTTCACAAGGGCAGTTCTACCTGTCCTGCAGGGTCATTGAGTCTGATTTGGCTCGAGCTTGAGTCCAGCCCTGCAGTCCTACCTGCCCAGTGAGACCAGACTTCAAGAGGTGCCTGTGAGGCGGTGGTTGGCCATCAAGAATCAGGAAGGAAGCCATGGGCTCACTGCTCCAGTCATGCTGGTCTGCCTGCTGACTGAGCCTCCACACTGGCCTCGGGGAGCATATCCAGATGGGGACACGGATCTGGTGGCCCTTCAGCCAGCACTCACCCCAAAGGGGCTTATTAAGCCCCTCCCCCATGCAACCCTTGATCAGGAAGTCACTGGAGCAGCAGCCCTGAGCGGCCCCTGCGAGAGTGGAGGTGCAGATCTGGAAGAGTCGGTACCAGGCTGCAAACCAAGGTTTGTGGTTTGAGTGCACCCGGCAGCTTTCTTCCAGGGAGGAGACCCCTGGAACCAGCTCCCATGACACCTTGGGCTGGAAACCCATGTCACGTGTCACACAAGGCCCTGTGAGTCGGAAGTGGGGCCCTGATGGCACCTAGTCCCATGCTCCCGCAGAATGGCTGAACTTCGGGCATCAAGAGCAGGTGATGCTGCAGACAGGACCGCAAGGGAGAGCAGAGAGGACCAACGCCCAGGACCGCTGGCCCGAGGCAGCCCTGTGGTCTGATCGACTACCCCTCCTGCTGTCCACAAGGTCACTCCAACCTGGGCGGAGGGAGTGGGCACGGTCTTTAAAGCACACCCTGAGAAGCCGACGACAAGTAGCGCGCCAGGAATGAACCAGGGGCTGCGAAGCAGAGGCGTGGGTCTCACCATTGCCAGGGGCACGATCCCCGCCAGGTCCTTCTGGCTGACGAAGATCTCAGACGTGACGACGTCGGTGGCGCCCCTCCGCGGGTACTCCACCTGCCAGGTGATGGGCTGCGACCCAGACAGGCTGCTGAAGCTGGCCATCTCGAAGTTCATCTGCACCACCTCCACGAAGACCCCGCCACTCCTGCAAGAGAGCCGGGAGATGCTTTAGCACAGCCTGCTCCCTGGAAGGACGCTCATGCCACCCCACCCCAAGGATGCAGGAGACAGACCCCTTGGAGGGGGGGGGTCAGACGGCTGCACCCCACAGGCCTGATGGCGATAGTCCATGGGGGTGCAAGCGGTGACGGGGCCAAGCAAGGGCGTGCCTGAGCCCATGTGCTCACAGTTGTGAACAGCTTCACTGGGGTCCCCGCCTGCTGCCCTGCTCCCACGGGTGACCGAGAGCGCACATGCCCGCTGTGCTCGCCGCGCAGTCAGGGTCCTGGTTCTGAGACCCAGAGAAGCAGACACTGCCCACAGCGCTGTCATCAGATGTCTGCCCCACTCCCACCCTGTGCCACCCACATACCTCCGAGCTGACCCCGCCCAGAGACAGGTGGGGACTCGGACCCTCCTATGGAGGCCCCTAGGGAGGGGTGCAGTGGCTCCAGAAAATGACCTAGGGCCACCACTTACCAAGCGTGTAGTGGTATCATGGGGGCTCTTGAAAGAAATATTCAAAATTGGCTCAAGGGAAAATAGGCAAAAAAAACCAACAGTAAATAAATAAACAAATATCTGGTATGCCAAAGTGTTCCAACAGTCTCAGTGAGCTTCAGAGAGCCCAGAATCCAATCACCCATCCTCTTTCCAATGCATGGAAAATGGGGTTTGGGGGCTGCTTCACCTCCCACAGTAGGAGGGGGCGAGCAGGAGGTCAGTCCCCAGGTCACTGGCAGAAGAAAGGAAGAGCCACAATAGGGGCATTGGACTCTCCTGGGGTCCCGAGTCCTGCTTTAAGGCTGTCTCGCAAAGGTGAGGCCGGGCTTCTCCCCCAGAGCCTGGGTGGCCCATGAAAAAGGCCTTTGGGCAGTTTGGCACACACCCCCCCCTCCGGTCAGTGCAAAGGTTCAGGTGTGCTTCCCAAGGTGTAAGGTGCTGGTGGCTGCCTTCTCCCAACAGGACACTGACCCTCATGACTCCCTCTGCACCACAGGGGCAGGCCTCCCTCCCTGACTGCTCCAGGGCGAGTCACATGCATAACAAAGTGACCACAACCCTGCCAGCAAGTCCAGTCACTCAAGGTTTTTCTGGGGGGCAGACAGTCTCATCTTTCTCCCACAGAGTAACTGGTGGGTTTGACGCAGCGAGGTCCAAGGTGGTTACGTGCTGGGCTGTGCTCTTCAAGGTGCTCTTCAAAGCTTTCGGCTCCCGTAAACAGAACCCATGGGGTGGAGAGGAGGGGGGAATCCCTGTGGGTGGGCCTCCACTTGATGACTATGGACTTGGGGTTTGGTGAATAGTGCCTGAAAGGAGGACCAGGTGCATGATGGAGGTGTTTTCAATGGTCTGACACTATGTGCGCAAGCGGGTGCTGGACAACGGACAGGGAAGGCTGAAGGATGATGGGTGCCTCTAACATAGGGCGTTTGGTGCATGGGCTGCCAGAAGGACACACAGCTCTGTCTTGGGGGAAGTCCACCTGGAGAGCTCGCTGGGAGAAAGGGGGCAAGGCTCGGGGTTCATGTGGACGTGTTGTCCGGGAAGGCCCGCCCTTGGAGAGGACAGTGTGCTGGTACGGTAGAAGGGCAGCAGAAATAAGAAGGCCCTCGACAAGACAAGGGACACCGTGGCTGCAAGACGGGCCTGAGGAGGGGGAGGGGCAGGCA
>PVJH01004979.1:92707-119075 GCA_004026705.1 Nesogale talazaci
GCCCAGCGAGTGTGCCCTCTCCGAAGCCCACACCTTGCTCTGCCCTCACGGGCTTCAGCCCTTGCCTGGCATGTGGGGTGTGGGGTCCCCTCTTCCTGTCTGTCACCCCCTGGGTGAGTGCTCGGTTTCTCCCTGGGAGGATGCGGGGCGAGGCAGGAGCAGCCTGTGGAGCTATCAGCGTCCCGCAGGCTTGAACCCCTTCCAGGAGCAAGGCTGTGTGCAGAGGCTCTGGCCGTCCTGCTGCACAGACACGCTCCGAGGTCCACCACCCAAACTCAAGCGCTTCCCAAACACCACGGCAGAGGGAGCTTGGATGGGTGCCAACGCGGGCTGTTGGGTTTTATGCATGCTGAGTTCTACTAAATACATAATGAAGAGGCTGAATTAACTATGCAAGAGCGTAATTTACAGTTAATGTTTGTAATTGATGGACTTGGGGGGGCGGGGGAGTCTCTGGAGGAGCGTTAACTGCGAAGAACAAAAGGCACCCCAGGGCACACTGGGAAGTTTTATTTATTCTTTAAATGGAGCTTTCTGCACTTGATGCCCAACCCATCTGTCCATCCATCCTTCCAACCCCGCCAGACCCAGTGGTCCCACTTTTTTTGGAAAGAATTCATTTTATTGGGGGCTCATACACCTCTTACCACAATCCATTCATCTATCCATGTGTCAAGCACATTTGTATATTTGTTGCCCTCATCATTCTCAAAACATTTGCTTTCTACTTGAGCCTTTAGCATCAGCTCTGCATTCCCCCCCCCTCATGAATCCTTGAAAATTTATAAATTATTATTATTTCGTCATATCTTACACAGTCTGACATCTCCCTTCATCCACTTTTCTGTTGTCTGTCCCCCAGGGAGGAGGTTATATGGAGGTTCTTATGATCAGTTTCCCCTTTCTACCCCAGCTCCCCTCCACCTCCCGATATCATCACGCTCACCCCTGGTCCTGAAGGGATCGTCTGTCCTGGATTCCCTGTCCCACTCTGAGGTCCACGGTGCTCCCCTGCTGCCAAGAAGCTTCTTCCCATGTTTGCAGATGTCGCTCACGGCTGTTAGGTGTCCTGAGGTCAGTTGCACACACAGCCAGAGGCCACCCTGCCCTGGGCGGGTCAGTCCATCTCCATCGGACAAGCCAGAGCCCTTTCTTGAGGGTGCGCCTGATGCCAGCAGGCTGAGGTCCCTCGTTCCTCCCTGTTCTGTCCTCCTACTGAAGGCAGCTGCCTTAAACTCACGTGGTCACACAGAAGAAGCTGGTAGTTGGGGGGGAAAAAGCATATAGATAGGAAGCCAACCCTTCCACACTCCCCTTCAGATCCAGTTGTCTGAAATCTGGCTCCGTGAATGCTTCCAGGGTGTCTGCATGTAGCCACTGAGAAGTACTTGTTTTCCCTATGGAGGGAATAGTTTTGAATAGGGAGATTCTTCCTTCCCGGGTCCAGAGCCCAAAGTGGGAGCCAGGCATCATCTAGACCTTCTGGTGCCTGGGAGGTGGAGGCTAATGTGGGGAGGAAAGATCATGTGAAAGAAGAGGTGAGGAAGCCGCTGTACACTTAGCACCGTGATGCTCCCTGGGCAGTAATGTGACAGGCTTACCTCTGAGAGGCAAGGGTCTGCCTGGTAAGAAATGACAGAGGAACGTTCCCCTGGCACCAATCCCCGCGCTCAGCGCAAATAGAGCTCACTCCATTAAGAAATCAATCTGTACAAGGCAACAGACATGACTGCAGGTCGCAGCTGGACGACCGGCAAGCAAGGGCCTCATATCCACAGTGGCTCCAACCACGCTGAAGGAAACATTACTGATGCCATCAAGGCAACTGCCTCATACCCCGGGGGGTGATTGACAGCGTTTGTGTTGCTGTTGCTGTTTCTTAGTCTCTGTGGGTTTCTTGATGCTGTTGCCATAATGTGCCCGCCAAAGTCAGTGAGGGTGGCTTAGATCCCGGGGACCAGCAAGGAGATGGGTTCTGGGCCCCCACTGACCTCCAGCCCCAGTTCAAGCACAGTTGGTTCTGATCATGTGGCCTTGCTCCACACTGGCCTCCACGAAGAGACCACTGAAGACCAGGGTGGAACAGCAGTGTGTGGTGAGGAGAGCAGAGGGTGCCCGACAGCCCCTGGGACGGCGCTGAGGTCTACAGGCTTGTCTTCAGACAAGCAGCCGTCGGCGTGAACCTCAGCTAGGTCCACATGGGGGAAGCCGAACAGCTTGTGTGATCCACGAAATCCAAGATGACGATGGGAACGTGTAGAGCTTAACTTGTGAACTTCAGCTGTGGGACAGCGGGAGCCCAGATCACTCTGCAGAGTCCCAAGTCATAGTAAGCTGCAGGTGGGTCCCCTCTAGCCGTAGGCGGGGAACTCATCTTTGGCTTCATTTTTGGGAAGTAGGTTTCATGGTGTAGTATCCACATATCATACACTTCCATAGTGAAGATTTCTAAAAAGAGCCGCACATGCATCAGTTCTCGTTCCCTACCCACTCCCGCATTTAGTGTTTGCTCCCTAAGTGCCCTCACCCTCCCCACCAGCACCCTCCCCACCGCTGTCCCTGATCATCCAGTGCCAGTTATTGTCTTTATGCATCCACTCCTCTGTGAGTCACAAACCGGGAAACCTAACAGAAACCACCGACACAACAAAATAGAAAAAAGAGAGTGATGATAATATAAAAACAAAAACAATGGGTAAGAAAGAAAAGACCAATAACGATGAAAAAAAAAAGTCAGAGAAGAAGTTTTTCTCGGGGAGCAAGCTTGAGATACTTAAGCCTAGAAAGATTCAGATTGTGTCAAGAGACCAAGTATGGTCTCATACCATCTTTTGATCCACCGTCATGAGGTGTGCAACACTCTGTCTGAAGGCCCCAGAGGGGATCTGCCAGGGGCTGGATAGCACAGCGCATCCTGCTTGGCTCCCACGGGACCGCTTTGGGTGGAAGCGGATGGGCAGCAGGGGCTGTGGCTGGGCTCGAAGCGTTCGAAACAAAGCCTCAGAGAAACGTGGCCTCGAGGACAGGAAGGACGCTGCAGCAGCTCACAGAACTTTCATTTCAGCGACTTGAGAGGAAACTTACAGAGCCCATTGGTTTTCTACTCCGCAGTTCACACATTTGATCCAAGACATTGGTTGTGTTGGTCCCTAAGTAGTGACAGCTCCCTTCTCACTCCCTGGGTTCTGGTGCTCCTGACAGAATCTTGAAAGACCAGATTTCTCAACAAGGTAAGCCTGATGTACACGTGAAACTGCTGTGGGGCTCACGGGAGCCAAACCAAGTCGATGCCAGGGGAAGTTCAACGTCAGCAGCCAGAACAAGGCTAGGTGTCTGCTGTGGCACAGACCACCAGTTGCTGAAAGGAAGCTGAAGACAAAGAAAACAGGTCCAGAAGGGCCCCCGTGTGACTTTGATGTGTTCCCTCTGAATTTAGAGACCATCTCAAGAGGAGATCTGAGATGTTTAACACTAATGACCAGAGATTAGACCAGCTGAACACCAGGGAGGGACACCATCTACAAAGAAAGTGAAGGGTCATGACAAAGGCAGGGAAGAGAGGAGAGACCAGAGTGGACACCCCGTGAGACCAAGACTCACTCCTGAGTGTTGAGTAGCACGGCTAGCAGAAGAGATGAGCTCCAGCAGCAGCACAGGCATCGCAAAGGGCAGCTCGAGAAGACAAAGTCTGACAAGAACAAAGACCTACAGTTCGAATAGCATGCTCAGCTTAAGAGGGAGTGCTCCTCCTCAAACACCCCCCCCCCCAAAAAAAAACCCAGGATTTTTTCCCAAAGCTATGTAATTAATATTTTTTAAAAATAAAACACTGTTTATCACCTTCACTGTATGCTCTTTGACACTTGATACATTTGTCAAATCTGTGATCCCATTCTGGAAACATTTTTCAAACGCCTTTGTATGGATGGTTGACAGTACCTCCCTCATTTTTGTCTTCACTTCCTCTATGTTGTCAAATCACTGTCCTTTCATGTCCCTCTTCAAAAAGAAGTCACATGGAGCAAGGTCAGGTGAGTCAGGTGCTTGGGGAAAGAGAGGCATGCTGTTTTGTTTTGTTTTTTTACCCCAAACTGGTGTGGCTGAGATGGCTGAGTGAGGACGTGCGTTGTCGTGGTGGCAAAACCAGTGCCCCGTCTGCCACAAATCAGGCCCTTTGAATTGCACAGTGTTATGCTGTCTTTTCAGAACCACTAAATCAGTGGTTCTCAGCCTATGGGTCTCAATCCCTTTGAGGGTCGAACAACCCTTTCATAGGGGTCACCTAAGACCATTGACACATGTATTTCCAATGGTCTTAGGAACCAAGAGACTGCTCCTTCATCTGTCTCCAGGTGGATCCGTCAACATGCAGATATGCCCACATACAAGCACACGGTGTGAAGATGGCTACCTATGCTACACCATGCTTCAAGACAAAATGTGGTTTACTTGAAATTAGAAATAAATATTTCACAATGTAGAATCACATATTGTTTTTGTGAATGATTGGTGTGTTTTAATTTTGTTCAATGTGTAACAATGGAAATACATCCCACCTATCAGATCTCTAAATCACGATTCATAACAGTAGCAAAATTATACAGACATGAAGTAGCAGCGAAAATAGTTTTATGGTGAGGGTCACCACTACACGAGGAATTGTATTAAAGGGTCTCGGCATTAAGAAGGTTGAGAATCACTGCTCTAAACAGAAAGCTAAATTAAAAATCTGACCTGGTGGAACAAATTCCAAATGCACTCCCCCCCCCCCCATCACATCCAGTTTTTCTGGGGATACCCCCGCAAATCTCAACTGAAGATAATAGTCAAACCTTGTGTTGCCATAGTGGTTACATGTTGGGCTGCTAACTGCAAGGTCAACAGTTCAAAAGTACCAGTCACTTCATGGAGAAAGACAGACTTTTCTACTCTGGGAGAGAATCCCAGTCTTGGAAAGTCACAGGGACATGCTCACCCTGTCCTGTAGGTTGCGATGAGTCAGTACTGGCTCGGTGGCAGTGAGTTTGGTCTTGATTCTGAGCCAAAAAATAGAACGATGCAGGAAGCATTGAAAGAAGATGGAAGAAAAAGAGAGTCACGTATCATAAAGAACTGGTTGACCTTCAACCATTTCAAGAACCAATGGTGCTGAAGAAGGCACTCTAAGCTGCACTGAAGACCTTCATGAAAAACAAGTCCCAGGGGTTGATGGCAAGCAATGGAAAATTTTCCAAGCAGGCGAGGAAGGCCAGGCAGTACTCATCCTTGCCAAGGCCGGCAGAGGACAGCTCCTACAAGCGGAGGCAGCTCACCAGAAGAGATGCACATGTGTCTGTCCCAAAGAAAGGGGGCTCAACAGAAAGCACCAATTCTCGATATCCATCTTCATGTCACAGACAAGTAAAATCACGCTGAAGATCATCCTAAAACTGTTGCAGCCTGGAGCTACCAGAAGTGGAGGGTGAATTCGGAACAGGAAGTGGATCCAAGTTGGGGCCACCAGAAGTATGCTTAACTGTGTTTCATTGCTGTACAAAGGCAATACCCAGGCAGTGTGAGACACAATCACTGATGGTCAACCTGATGAAGAATGGGAATTCCAGGGCCCTCTACTCTGGTCATGTGCACTCTACATAAAGGCCAAGAGGCAGTGGTGGGACCAGAACAAGGGACCACTGCAGAGTTTTCTATCAGGAAGAGTGTGGGTCAGGGTTGTATCCTCCCATCATGCTCATCCAGTCTGTGTGCTGCCCACACCATCGGAGAGCCTGGCCTATCTGAAGAAGAACTCCTCACGTCATCAGGATTTAAGGAAGACGAAGCCATTAACTCTGATGGGCAGGTGACACAATCACGAGGACTTAAAGCACGTGCTTATGAAGATCCAAGAATACAGTACTCTCAATTCCACACGAATTACACCTGAACATCAAGAGAGCAAAAATCCCCACAATGGGACCCCAAAGGAGCATCCACGACAAGCAAGACAACACTGAAGTTGTGAAGAACTTACTTCCCCTGGCTTTGCAGCCGTGGCCTCAATGGCAGAGGTCACGAAATCAGAGGTGTGCTTACAGCGCTGGGCAAACCTGCCACACAGGACGGACCTTTGCACAGTCTTCAAGGGCAAGGTTGTCGCCTGCAGGAGAGGGGCTCCTCACCTGAGCCCTGGCACCCTGACGCACTCTTCTGCCTGTGAGAGCTGCACAGCGACCAGAGGGAGCAGAGCAGAAGGGATGCTGCTTGCTGAATTGTGCCGACAGCGCGCACAGGACCGAGAGCCCTGGGCGGTGCACCTGAGGGACAAACTCTTCTGCCTCTCAGGGGCCACCGGTGAGGCTTGGTCTCACGTACTTTGGACGTGTGATCAGGAGAAGGGCAACGAGCCTCAGAGACAGGCGAAGCAGCGACTGCCAGGACGGGCTCACAGGCAGCGCTGGCTGGGAGGATGGCGCAGGGCCGGGTGGCGTTTCCCTCTGCAGGACGGGGGCTGTTAGGCACTGGACCACACGCCAGGGCCACCTGCAGCAGCACCGTCCACAGGTGTCTCAGAAACCTGCCTGGATAGAGAGCAGAGGCGTGGGAATGAACCGAGTCCCCCGAGAAATGAGTGTTAACGGCTGCAATTTCATCAGAGTACACTCGCCTGATGCTGGCTCCCTGGCTGTGGGCTGGAAATCAGTGGATCCTGAGCTTGCATTGGAAACGGCAAACAGCGGCTCCCGCTCCAAAGAAAGCAACCCGATCTCAGAGTCCCACCAGCTGAAGAGTGCTTCAATCACCTGTGGAAGCTGGGCCTTGCTGTGCCCTGTCTCAACCTTGTTGTGAGGGGCGGGCAGAGGGCATTCCCCAGGGTGTGAGCTCCAGAGATGTTTGCCCAGAGCCCCCAATGTGCAGTGCCCAGGGCCGCCAACAGTCCAGTGCTCAGCTGCCCACCAGAGCAGCTCCGAAGAAAGACCCGGTGCTCAACGGGCTGCCAGGGAAACCTGCCACGGAGTCTCCAGTGGAGCTGGCCGCCACTGTGACCTCCAGGGGTCCCAACCATGGCACCGGCTCCCCGACCCCTCCCTTGGTGGGGCGTTGGCCAGTAAGCACTGCCTTTGTGTGACGGTGCAGGAGACAGGCACTGAGGATGGTGAAGGCCAGCAGAAGGAGTGCATCTGACCTGGAAGAAGTGCAGCCTTAGAGGCTCATTAGAGGAAGGGGTGGACAGACTCTACCCCCCGTACTGTGGACAGGTTGTCAGGAGGGACTGGTCAGTCCCTGGAGAAGGATGTCATGTTGGATAAAGTAGAGGGGCAGTGGATAAGAGGACAACCCACCCTTGACAAGGGGCACCAGTGAGCGTGAGCACGGGAAGGGTTATGTGGGTGGGTGGGGCTGGGCGGCGTGATTTCTGTGGCACAGGACGAGGTTGTCACGAGCTGGAAGAGACCTGCAGTCCCTGACACCACCAGCACTTGTGTGTAAGGCACCTTTTCAGGGACGGGGGCTCAGATGGGGGCCCAGCTAGTGTGTGGGTGGAGGGTGAGTACAGATAAAGAGAGCGATCGTTGCTCCTGCTGTCGCTACCGGTGACACATGGCGGGGGTCCCCCTAGTGCCATGTGGTGCCATGCTGCCTAGCCCCACCATCCCAAGGGTCCCTGCAGGACAGAGCGCTGAGGTGGAAACCAAGCTGGACTATGAAGTGGAGACCCAGAGGCACCAACTGCAGGCTGGGTGCTTCTTTACAAGTTCGTGTCATTGGGGTTAGAGCAGACTCAGCATGGAGGAGGAGGGTGCTCTGGTTTTAGTGTGAGTGGTACCATGGTAAGTGTCACTAGGTTGCCAATGGAAAGGTCAAAGCCCCGGGCTTTGTGGGCGAGAACCACGAGGCTGTCTGACAGTCTGGGGAGCCGCCCGGGCAGTTCTGCTCTGTCCCACAAGATTACTGTGAGCCAGGACTGATGGGGGGTGGGGGAGTGGGGGGGCCAGGTCTGGTTTGGAGTTTTTCAGAGAGCGAGCGAGCACACTCCTTCTTCAGTTAGCTTCCCGTTTCATCGTCTCTCTTCACAAGCGGTGTGACTGTTTCTCTTCAAAGAAAGAGAGGCCAGTCGAGGCTGTGGAGCCCCCCATGACATCGCGGGGCTCTTCAAGGGCGGGTTTTCTTGCTTATGTAATAGTGGAAAAGTACAAGCCTAAATCCCATCTCCCCCCCACAGCTAGTAATCCTTTTAACCACAACGAAGCAGAATTCCCGACTGGTAAACTAGGTCACGGGTTGCTAAATATACACTGGTAAATATAGCTTTGTCGTGCGCATGGTCTATTTATCTAAATACAATGTGTGACTATACGTTACACGTAAACACACATTATCTATAATAGAGATTGCTAACATACAAGGAGGCTCCCAAAAGTTTGTGGGGAGGAAGAAAAAAGCAAAACAAGAATGAAAAGATGCTGAAATCCCTGCCAGGAACTTTCGGAAGCCCACTCTGATGTTCGACGACCAGGATCATGTTGCCATCTGCCTGTGACATCTAGGAAAAGATGCTCTCAATGGGAGCAGGTAGGTGAGATTACAAGATGGATGGTGGCAGAAGGGACCTTTCCCTACCCACATCCTGTCCCTGCTCCATGCTGTGCAGCCCCTCAAGGATTCAAGGTGCCCCTCTGCCTCTCACCCCTCAGATGTTAGGGTGCCTGTTGACTGCTCAAGGTTGGTTTGCTCCAGTCCATGCCATTCTCATATGGCTTCCAGGCCTGTGGACAGTTTGTTCTAGAGGGCTGCGTGGTCATCAGTGCTACCTCCCAATGGAAGAGCCAGGCTCAGCTGGCCATCACAGAGAGCAGGCAGCAGGAACACTGTGGAAGGGATAAATGCCACACTGCCAACAACCAAGAGGTCAGCGGTTCAAACCACTATGTAGAAAAAGGCCCAGTGATCTGCCCTAGCTCCTAGGCCCCCCACCCCCCTGTGAAGATTACAGCCCAGGGTCCCTTCTTGTTTGCCAAGTAGGCTGAGAAGGTAAGGTGGCTGGGGTGGGGGCTGGCCCTTCCTGCCTGTTAAGCTGGACTCCAGGCTACTGACACCCCCCCCCCTTTCATCCACATCAGATGGTTGGGGTCCCTTGGCTCGTCAAGAAGCACCCACCTCCTGCTACCCCTCAGCACTGCTCACGTATCACCCAAACAACCCCTCCCATCTAGGGAGAGGTGAGACATGGGCCACCCAGCCTGGGCTGTCTGGCGTACTTCCTCCATGTTCCAGCTATCTGTCTGCTGCTCCTGCCCACGGCCGAGCCCCTCCAGCCGTGCCCTTCTCCTGCCCATGGCCAGGCTTGGGTTTTAGGAGCTGGGGTTTCATAAAGGCCCTGCTGAGTTGCCACCCTCGTCCGTGGTGACACATGCCTCTACTGACACAAGCCAAGTGCCTCCTCCTCTCCTGGGCCGGTCTTTCATGCCACACACCTGGCCGAGGGCTGGCTGGGGTTTGAAATCCTGGTGGTGCTATGGGTTGGGTGGCTGACTGCAGAGTCGGTGGGTCTTCCTTGGAGCAGCTGGATGTCACACATGACCGGACGAGGTACCCAGCATCATAGGTCCCTTCGGGGTAAGCTTATGTAAGGAAGCAAGCGCCAGGCTGTGGCCCCAGAGGTGGATGGCTGGAACTCACCAGGAGAGAGAGAACCCACACAGCCAGGCAGGGAGGAGGGCTGCCAGCAACTAGGGAGGGTCACCAGACTCCTTCTTGGGAGGTTCAGGTGGGCGTATCCCACTCCCCGAGGTCCGGGCCACTTCCGGAGGGTAAGGCCAGAGGGGAGCACAGTTAATGAGAGTCAGCCAGTGGTCATGGGCTATGGCTGACCCTTTTGGGGTCAAGTCCTTGGTAAGAGGACATCTCCAAGGTCATGGACGAGGGACGTCGTGGTCTCAGGAGGTCGTCTGCAGATGCAGGTTTTGGTTTCCAGGGAGTCGGAGAGAGGAAGCCCTGCTGGCTTAGGGACGCAGTTTCCCGTGCCTCCATCCTGATGTCCCTGTGCTCTTCTGACGAGTGGACCCCAGGGATCCCACTCTGCGTGCCTGTCTTCTCTGCCTCTTCCACTCTGAGAGAGGCAGCTGCACTGAAGTTACACCCAGAGCCCACAGAAAAATGGTGAGCAGTCTGCTTCCATGAAACCAACAGTGTGGGGTCTCTCTCTGTCCATCCTTCAAGGTCTCTGTCCTGCATGGCCTCTCTCTGTCCTGCAGGCTCCCAGTCATACAGGGTCTCCCTCTCTGTCCTGCAGGGTTGCTGTGTGTATGGTTGGGCGTTGGTTTCAGCAGAGGCACCGTGCAGGCCATGGTCTCACTGGCCTTGTGGCCGTGGCTGCTGGAAGGCCAGTGGGACACCACGGACACCTCCAGGGTTATAGCCTTAGGGTTCTCCTCTGTTTTATTTTGATGAGGTTTTATGATTTACGCAAGGTTCATCAATTTTCTCTCCAGATTTAAACAGTCTGTTCTGTCTTGCAATTGCCCCCACATCCTTACATGCTGGAAGTTCTGTAACTCTGCTCTTTATCCCCATTTCTGTTTTGTGTTTGTCCTCATTTACAATGGGGGATCCCACCCCTGGGCTCAGTCCTGTACTGTCATCTCCCTCTGAATCCTTCCACACCTGGCTAGTGGGTTTCTGTGTTCACCCTTTAGTGTGTCTCCAAAGGTTGGCCTTGTTTTGACATGTTCCTTTATTTCTGCTTCCCTGGAAATATCCTAATTTTGCAGTAGTCACATTCGAGGGACAGTTTTGCTGGGTACACAATTCCTGGGGAGTGACTTTCTTTTTCCTCCTTTCAGAAGTGTTTATTCAGAGTATCTGCACCAGGAGGAGGCTGGCTCTCTGTGGGCTACAGGTGGAGGGCCTGTCTTCTCTCAATAGTGTTCCTGGGGGACCTCAAGGAACCTTGCACTATGAAATTCTCATTGTAGGGAGTCCCAGGTTCTTGGTTTTTCTCTGGCAATGGTACTCCCTCCTTCTCTGTTTGCCTCTCTCTCCTTTCTGTCCCTTTAAGATGAAAAGTCATACAGGTCACACTCCAGGGAAACTTCCCCTTAAGCAGACCAGGTCTCTGACCTGAGTAAAGGCGTTGCATCCCACCTTGATCCAAATAGAATGAAATGGCTAATTCCAGCAGATCACACCATGGAAGATGATCACATTATCATGTAACAGGCAAGTGATGTCACTACATAACTGCCAAAACACAGAGAACGATGGTCCAGCCAAGCTGTCAGATATTTTTGGGGATGCACAATTTAATCTATGACAGGCATGAGCAGGAGGAGAGCGAGGGCAAGGGGAGCACTTCTGTGAGGCCAGAGCAGCCAGAGCACCCCTCTCTGCCCAGCCCTTGGTACCATTTTGGTTTACCAATATCCAACACTCATCCTCTTGGTATTTTAAAAATTTATCCTTGTGGCAGGGTCCCTTCCAGGATTGTGCCAAGCTAACAAGAACAAAAGGCTGCTCTTCTCAGCTTCCCTTGCAGCGAGGGCAGCTGTGTATCTGTGCTCCAGCCATGGCATGTGAGTGGAAGTTCCATTTCTGGATCTTGTCTTTGAAGGGAGGAGATGGGTCCTCCCAGGCCCTGTCCCTCACCCCTGTGGGGTGGTGGTAATTCATCTGGGATCAAGTCAGCCACAGCTGTGCTTTGGATTGGTGGGGCAACAGTAGGGAAGCAGTTTAGGAATCTGCTACTTCTCTAGGCCGAACTGCTTCACCAACTCAGACCTTCACACATGGAAGTCGCCGTGTGTCTTTGTTTTTCATGAACTAGTAAAAGTATCCATAACAAAACATTGGCCAGTTGAATGGTTTTTGCAGGTATAATCCAGTGACCTGGATTATATTCTACAATGTGTACAGCCTTTGTCACTGTCCTTGTTTAAACCATCCTACCACTGTAAACACAAGCTCAATACCTCTTATGCTAAGCCTCCCCCTTCCTCTCTTCCTCTCACCCCTGGGGCCCCCAGGCACATATTTGTCTCTGTACATTACCCATTTCCTAGCAGTGAGAGCACACTATGCCTATCCTTTCGTGACTGACCTCCCTCCCTCGGCATATGGGTTTCATATGGGTTTCTTCTATGCTGGAGCATGTGTCGAGGCGACTTCTCTTTGTGGTGCAGCAATAGCCCATTGAATGCACATATTGCATTTCATTCATCCATTCATTTGTTGGAGGACATCAACTTTTATTTTGCTTCATCAGTGGTTTTGGAAGTCAGTGTTACAGTCACTGACCCTTCGATCCTAGACAATTGACTGTGGGCTGACCACAGTGGATTTCCTGCCCTACAGCCCAAATTACCTGGAGAGTATTACGGTGACTTGCATTTATCCTTAACTTGAGCTTTAGTGCTTCCTCCCAAGGTGGGAAATTAAAGGCATGATGGATGAGGTGTCGTTGCTGTTTAGCCGGCCCCGTGTGTGCACAGTGGTGGTGAGAGTGCTGCACTCGAGGTGGAACAGCCGAGGAATAATAAGGACCACTTAGGAAGAATTAATGCGATGTTAGAAACAGAAAGAAAAAACTATTAGGTTATCCAGGAAAGGCTCGGAGAGCAAGCAACCTGTCACTATGTCTTTGAGAAGAGAGGTAAGTGAGGTGTCTGCAGGACTAATTTAAAGTTATTAAAATAACCTCTCTGCGTTAGGAAACTGCTTCTTTGCCACACTGCTCTCTTTCTCTTACTACTTCTCTTGATAACAACCTCCAGTGTTCTCCCGTTGGATTGGGCTCAAGTACCATTTCAGACAGTTTGGCTCCGGTAGGGACGGGTCCAGGTAAAATGCAAGGGGAAAGAGTAGACTAGACACGTGGAGATTGGCCTGTGAGAGGTGGCCCTGGGGAGAATGGGCAGAGAGCCAACCTTTCTTTGGGGCACTCAACAGACTGCCAGGTCACCTCCAACGGCTCACCTGCACCTTGTTGTTAGTTGATGTCCAGTTCCCCTGACTCATGGCGGCCCTGGGCAGGGTGGAACACAGTGATGGCCAGCCTACGTGGCCATGCTCCCCAATGCTGCGGGGACGGAGTCCTTGGCTGTAGCTGCTGTGCACATTCAGTGCCCTCCAGCCTGCAGCCATCAGCTGAGTGGGAGGGGCTTGACTTCTTCCTCTGGGGACCCAGAACAAAAGCCGATGCCATCGCCCGGGAGATTTTTATTCTCGGAGGGATTTGTCTAGGGGATACTACCTATACTAACTTAAAGTAGGTGCTCCAGCAAGGACTCAGTCTGAGCGCTTCCCTTTGGGGAAAAGCAGGTTACCCTAGCAGATTCACTTAGCTCTGCTCGCTCTCCTCACATTAAGCAGCGAGGAGCATGCTCAGATTCCAGAATTCTCTGAAAACAAAGAGCCAGGCATATTTGCGTAAGTTATGCAACCAAGGCTGCTTAAATGAATACTAATGAGCGTGTTATTCACTATCTTCGGTGTTGTTGTTATTTTATCATCTTTTTTTGAAAAGGCCTTGTCTTTTCATTACTCGCCTGATTTATCCTTCTCCCTATGCAGAAGAAAGTCCCAGCAGTAAGACTGCCCACTCCTGAAGGCAGGGCGCGATGGGCTGTGGCCACCATTTCCACTTCAGAGAAGACAAAAAGTGAGACAGCACCACTTGGTGCCTGGTGGGGCTCTTCCCCATGAACTCCTGGAGAAAGCAGCCTGGCCCACCACTCCATCATCGGTGCCCATGGAAGCAGCAACCAAACGAGATGAAGTCCTGGAGAGCACAGAGGGTGGTGTCGTCTGCATAATGCAGGCTGTGAATTAACTTGCCTCCAATCCCGATGCCCCAGGACTGCATTCAGACTAGCTTCTTAGATGGTTTCCTTAGCATGCGGAACGAGTAAGTATAGTGAGAGGATAAAACCCTGACACACATCGTCACTGGTTTCCAACCATGCACCATGACATTGTTCTCCTGTCCCATGCACAGCCTCCCCATGAGTACAGGGGGGTGGTTTGGAATTCCCATTCAGCTCATCACTGCCCATAGTTTGCTATGATCCACACTGTTGAATGCCTCTGCATGCTCAGTAAAACACAAGCCAGCATCTTTCAGTTATTTTCTGCTGTTAGCCAAGATCCACTTGCTTGGACCCGCGATGACGTCCCTCGTTTCACACCCACTTTGATGCCAGCCTGAATTTCTGGCAGGGGCTGGTGGATGATTTCAGCTACATCCTATTCCTCTGTGCTACTAACTAAAATGCCTGCTTCCTGCTGGGACACTTTTCTTTGGTAACACATGGGCACAAATGAGGATCTTGTCCAGTCCATTGGCCAGTCACTTCCTTCTGGATTTCTTGGCATAGCCAGGTGAGCCCCTCTCGCCCTGCATCAGTGTGTGGAAACAGCCCCGGAGTCCCCTTTGTCACACCTGCCTTCAGTGCCTCATGGACGTCTTCCTTCAGCACCGTCAGCTCTTGATCACAGGATCTTCCTAAAGGGGGGAACACCACACTTCTCTTTGGTGCAGACTGTACCCTTTCTGCTTCTTGGAGGCCTCCGGCATCATTCCATGTTTTGCCCAAAGGATTCTTCAGTACGGTAACACTAGGCTTCCATTTTGTCTGTGGTAGTTACATAATACACGTCCACTTGATAATTAAGTTGTAGGGGTGGTGTCTAGCCTGTCAATCAGGTGACGATCTGGGGATGCCTCCTTGTGGGTGTGGTCTCATGAGGACGCTGGGAACGTCTTCTCTTTCTCCCTGGAAGCAGGCCACACACCCTCGCCTGCTCTCTTCCTGTTGAGGAGCCGCAGTCAGAGAGCTGGGGGAGCCTGCGCAGAGATGCTTCCACTGCCACTGGGTCCACAAGACCCTGCACCCCACCCGCGGCCTGCATCCCTCACATGCTGCCCGAGTCTGAAGAGGGGTTCATGGGCTGATATCAGATTTATGGACTGCGCTGGGATGTGTGCTTGATGTACAATACGCTTTGATAGAAAGCTCCTTCTTATACATATATGAATGTCCCTGGATTCGTTTCCCTAGTCAACCCGGACTAACACATTGTCTTTGGTCCTTTCAGCATGTTTCTGCCTTTTGCTTGTCCAACTCTTAAGTCTTCGCGAACCTCCTGATACCACTTTGTCTTCTCAAGCTCCTCCTTGAAGTCCCCCATGAGCTTCTTCTAGTCCATCATTTCGCCACTTGCTTTGGCTGCTCTAGTTCAAGAGCAAGTTGCATAGTCTCTTTTGGCATCCATTTTGTTTTTCTCTCTCTCCTAACTTTCTAATGCCATTCTGCTTTCTTTACGTCCTCGAAGTCACCTACAACCTGTTTAGTTTTATGTCACCAGTACTCAAGTCTGTTCTTGAGAGGGCCTCTAAATGTAGGGGAGGCACGCTCAAGATCCTATTTTGACTCTCCTGCACTTGCTTTAATCTTCTTCAAGTTCAACTTGAGTTTGCCAATGAGTTTTTGTCCGCCATAGCCCCTGGCCTTGTTCTGCCTGATGCTATTGTCCGTCTATACTACCCTTTCATAGATGTAGCTCCTTGCATTCCTGTGTATTCCCTGTGTGCGTGTGTTGTTGAAAACCATGCATCTGCTATGAATAAGTGGTTGGCTTTGCAACATTCTGTCACGTGATCTCCAGCCTTGTTTCTGTCACTAACTTTCCAACGACCTGTCTTTCCTTTTGGCTTGCAACTCTTGTACTCCACCAATCACAATATGTATCAACATGCCCTGATTGCATGTGGGATCAATTTTAGATGGAAGAAGTTGGTAGAAATCTTTAATTTCTTCATCTTTGGCTTTAGTGGTGGTGCATACATTTAAAAAATAGTCGTATTAGCTGATCTTCTTTGTGGGCATATGGATATTATGCTATATGAGAGAGATCTTGAAATGATTTTTTAAATTTATTTTTTAGGCATCACTGCCCTCTGGTGGTGGGAGTAGGAGGCCCAGCCTTTGCTCCTGTGAGCTGGAATTGACCCTCCAACCCAGTGGGGCGCAGTCCCGTGCACAACCACTATGCCACGCCACCGGGGCTCAGCTCAAAATGATTTTTTAAATGAAGAATTAGAAGCTATTCTTTTTCAACCAGTCACTCCCAGCACATGATACAAAATGGCCAAACTAGTCTATCCAATTTACTAGTCCTTAGGATAAGGATCTCTGGTGGCTCTGTGGGTTAAGAACTGAGTTTGTAAACAATGTTTCATTGTTTTGTCTTCACTTGCCATTCCTTAAAACAGAGACTTGCAGTTGTCTGCTCCCGTAAAGATATACAGCCAGACACCCCGGGGCAGTTCTTCTCTGTCCATGGAGAGCTGGAACTGAGTCTGTGGTCGAAAAAGTCGCTGTGTGTTGACAGAACCCTAGGGCAGCTATCTCTATGTGTTCCCTTTCATGCTTGTTAAACTTGAGTTTTCTCAGATTCACGCTTTGTACCATTATTGCATCAGCGGCAATCCATGTGACTATCATTAAATGATGTTGGCTGCTGTCTCTTCGCATTGAGTCCAGGGCATCCCCCTCCCCCACCCTGTCCCCTCGCCTAGCCAATGAAGGTCTCCACAGCTCTGCTCCATGCACATCATCAAAGTCAGCTGCACGAGGAGAAGGCCGCTCTTCCCTGGTTGTCCTGGAGGGACCAGCAAAGGCCCAGTGGCCTCACAGACTCAGACTTACCCCGACACATCGCTTGCTCCGATTGCTGGAATGCTGAGTGTTGGCAGGGTGAGAGGGGAGGGGAGAGAAGGGTGCCTCCTAATGGGTGACCACCCAATGGCATGCCCTACTCCCCATAGGCCACCCACTGGGTCGGGCTGCCCTACGTGGATCCTCGTTGAGTGTTCTGTGGCCAGTGCTGTGGGGTGGGATCGCCAGGGCATGCTGCCCAGTCTAGATGCGCCAACCTTCTGGGGGACCCAAGCCCCAAGTCTGTCAGCCAATCCCACATAGCAGTGGCTGAGTGTCAACAGAATCTGTACCACAGAACCAAACCCTGCCTGGTCCGTGCCATCCTCACTCGGGCGGCTACGTTAGGCCGCATGGTGGCAGTCCCTCTGTCAGTCCATCTCCTGGAAGGCTTTCCTCTTTCTCGCTGCCCCCTGTCCCCCACACTTCATCCTCCTCCAGGGACAGGCCTCTCTGAACAACCTGTCTAAAGGATGTGAGGTGATATCTCTCCATCCTCACGTCGAAGGAGCACTCGGGTTGGACCTGTTCCAAGAAGGGCTTGTTGGGAAGCGCCTGGCCATCTGCGGTACTCTCAGTGCGCCGTGCCAGCCCTGCACTTCACAGGCATGGATTCTCCTGCAGTCCTTCTTGTCACACGTGTATGAGGGGCGTGAACGGGCCATGGCTTGGGTAGGCCCAAAGTGACGTCGATGTGCTCGCATCCCCTGGAGCGGGTCTTTTTATACCTTCAAGCTTTACACGGACTGAGCACACTGACTGTTCCAAGCAGATGAAACGGAGCATGAAGTAGGTTGGCTGGGTGGAGTGGACTCTGACTCAGGCGACCCTACAGGGAGCAGGACAGGCACTGCCCAGGACCACCCAGGCTGTGTGCCTGCAAGAGCTGGTTGCCTCCTCTTGCCCCTGCAGAGAGGCTGGTGGATGGGGAGCCCTGACCTGGGGGTTTGCAGCCCAGTGCTTATCCTATGGTGCCTCTGAGCCCCTGCCTTACTGTTGGACCTCAATTTGTTGGAAGGGGCTGGAGGGGGGACAGCCTTTACCACTTCTCCTGGGCTGGGGGTCCTGGGGACGGCAGACTGAGTGAAGGCTAGGCAGCAATCACAGGAACACGCTCACATGCCAGTCCTGGAAGGAGGGTTTATGAGACAGTGCGTCTTTGCGGAAGCCGACACTGATATCACCCTCCCATGGAGCAGGTAGCTATTTCAAACCATTGACCCCCCACCCCCAAACAAAAGCCCAATTCTGACTCAAGAACCCTGAGGGACAGAGGAGAATCACCCCTGCAAGCCTCCGAGGATGTGAATCTTCATAAAAGCAACCAGCCTTGACCACTCCCCTGCACAGAGGCTAGCAGACCCTCGATTGCTCCCCTAGATGGACACAGCAGTCCTCCACAGCTCCCCTGGATGGACACAGAAGTCCTCGACTGCTCCCCTGGACAGAGGCTGGCAGACCCTCGATTGTTCCCCGGGAATGGACAAAGCAGTCCTCGACTGCTCCCCTGGACGGACACAGTAGCCCTGGACTGCTCCCCAGGAATACAGGCTGGCAGCCCGATGCTGGGTCTGCTGTGTCATCAGGACTCTTCTAAACTAGCCCTTCCCCACAGAGGGTCCTCCATGCAGCTGTCACTGGGGACAAGAATAATGTCTCGACACATTGACAGATGTCACTATAATTTTTCCTCATCACTCTGTGCTTATCTCAGGAGAAAGAGAAGCTTTTGCTCCTGTAAAGAGTTTCACTCTTGGAATCCAACGGGGGCAGCCAGTTCTATGCTGCCCTGTCTCTCGGGTCTCTGTGAGTCGGAGTCGACTCGCTGGCAGTGAGTTCTACCTGTGCTGAGCAGGCGGTAGTGGTGGTTCTGAGTTTGACCCCCAGTCTCCCATGCAGGAGGGCTTGACCCCAGCCAGCACACCTCATGCCCACGCTGCCACCACCTGCCAACAGAGGCTTGTGTGCCGCTGAGCAGGCTTCAGGGTATCTTCCTAAGACAGACTGGGAGGAACAGCCTGGTGAACAACTTTTGAAAACCTGGGAGCGAAAACCTGCAGGGTCACCTTGTGTTGGTGCCAGTGGCTGCAACAGTGGACATGCTGGACAGTGGGGCCGGGGGATGCTGCTTCTGTCACCTGGAGTGACCCGTTAGTTAGCACCATGATCCTTGGAGCTCACTCAGAGCTGTGATGGCCACTCTGTGAAGTGAATGAAACCTGCCTGCCATGCGAGGCCAACCTGCAGCCATGCAGCCCTGTGTGCCAGGAGAGGGCATGGGAGCACCCCCAGCACAGCGTGTTGGCCTCACACTGTACTGCTCCCTAGGGCAGAGGTCAAGGGACACTGCTCCGTGAGTGCTGCTGAGCTCGGGCGGTGGGTGGAGGCCGCGCCCTTACCTATTGTGAGGCCGGGGCCCCAGACGTTGGCACACCACAGTGGCGGTGGAGTGCTTGCTGCCATTGCCCATCTCCTGTGTGGTGTCCCACTGCCGAGGCTCGCCGGTCTGTGTGCTGAGGATGTTCACGCCCCTCTTGACCTTGGCTCTGTGGGGAGGGGTGGGAGAGAGGGACCCGGTGAGAAGCGAGACTGTCCCAGAGCATCCGTTCATCCGCCCACTCACCCAGCTGCCCAGGCCCTCTCGCCCCGTGATCCAGCCTTCCGGTGGCACAGGACAGAACACATGCCAGATAGCCTACTCTGAGCCCAGGCTGGAGGCAGGACAAGGGCAGTGGCTCCCCAGGGCACTGAACCAACAGGGGAGAGTGGGTGGCCCTGGGAGGGGTCTAGCCCACCATGGTGAGTGCTGCTCCACAGGAGCGACTGCCCTCCAGGGGTGGGCTCTTGTCTGGACAGCGGCTCTTTTGCTAAAGCACAGGTCCGTCCAACAGTCCCCATGTGTCCCACTCAGCGACACTGATGGCAGGCTTCCACGGTCACCTCCTGTCCCTGTCATCTACCCCCTGAATCACACAAATCCACCGCCCTGGCCTTCCTTCCAACCTTTCCTGTGGCTGTCCTCCGGTCAAGGCCATGCACTCACTGCCCCCGAGGTGAGGACCACCTACAGAGATGGGGGTTGGGAGGGGCCTACAATGGTCTCTGTGGGCTTCTGAGAATAACTCCTTGCGGGAGTAGAGAGAAAGCTTCATTCTTCTCCAAAGGAGCGGCTGGAGGTCTCGAACTGCCGAGCTTCCAGTAGGCAGCCCACTGAGTAGCCACTCTGCCACCGGGGCGGTTCCTACTGAGTCCGTACAGAAAGATGTCCTTGATTTCTTCCCAATGTCAATCTCATTTGATGTCGTGGTAGGGAAAGCCTGCTGTAGACCATCTGTGCATCTGCAGGTGGGGCGGAGCCCGCAGGTAACCCTGGCAATGTGCATGGCATTCCGGGTTGGGTCACCCTTCTTCCCCTCCTGAGCTGCCTCTACCCCAGTCACACAAACCCACCCCCGGCTCCCACTGAACATGCCCGGCTGCTGCTGTCCACTCGACTTGTCCAGTCATTCGTGGTGGGGAAGGTGGGTCCAGGCTGCGGGCTGCTGACCACCTGACCGCTCACAGAGCAGGTGTGGCCCTGGCTGAGGGTCCCCTCCCAGCAGTGCCCCTGCCTTCTGTCTGCCTGACTCTGCATGTGTGATGAAGCCCTCGAGTCCCCATGCCTTGGTGTAAAAGAACAGGGATAGAAGCCTCTATTCCAGAGATGTGGCGAAGACAAACTGCATTCACACCTGGAATGAGAAGACTCAGATGACTAGGTGAGGCTTCCTAAAACTGGTCAATGGAAACCTACGGCCAGAGTCACGGCTGACAGTGTGTTGACAATGCTGGGGTCAAGGCAGTCCAAACACAGGAGGCTGCAGCCCTGGACCAAGGACCCTGAGGGCAGGCGGCCCTGGCCCATGGAGCCGCCAGTGAGTTTGGGCCAATGGCACAGCACTGCACAACTCGCACTCGTTAAAGACCAGACATCAGCCTCTCTTCCAGAACACGGCGGGCTCAGTGTAACACGGGGATGATTAATTGCATCTCAGAGGAAATCGATGTTAGTACAAATTTCTGAACACGGGAATTCTGCCGGATCCCCACCCCCGAGACACCTTCCGGGGGCTACTACAATCTCCTTGCTAAATGCTCTCCTCAAGAAGCTGCTGGGTTCCGCCAGGAACTGTGCACCCCACATGAGGTGAGGGGCTGCCTGGGGGCTGCAGGGCTAGACAGCAGGAGTCCCAGTGCCTGCGAGGGCTCATCTGTCAGAGACGATCCATCTACCACCCAGTGAAGCCAGAAGCTTCCCTCCAACATCGGGACCTCCCCATCAAAGAAGACCTGCCTGTGTGTATTTGGATGCATGTGTGAGTGTGTGCGTATCATCTGTACGTCTGTGTGTATCTGTATGCATTTACATGTGTACATCATTTGTATATCTGTGTCTGTATTCGTATGCATTTACATGTGTGAATGTGTATACATCATCAGTATATCTGTGTGTATCTGTATGCATCTGCATGTGTGACTGTGTGCATGTCATCTGCATGTCTGTGTGTCTGTACTTGTATGCATCTGCATGTGAGTGTTTGTATATCTGTCTGTATGTCTGTATATGTATGCATCTGCATGGCATGTGTGTGTGCATCCATCTGTATGTGTACCTGAGTGTGCCTGCACATCTGTCTGTGTGTCTGTCTGCATGTGTGAGTATGTGTACTTCCATCTCTGTGTCTGCATTTGTATGCATCTGCACGTGAGTGTGTGCGCACCTGTCTGTGTCTACACAACTATCTGGGGAATGCTGGTGGTGCCACCCGTCAGCGCTGAGCTACTACCCACAAAGCCATCCAAGGGCCGCCTTGGAAGAAAGGCCTGGTGATTGGCTTCGGGGGAGAAAAGGAAACCAGCCCCCAAAGACCCCTTGAAGTCCATGTTGCTGCAACACCTGGGTCAGCCTGAGTCAGGGTCCACTGGCCGCTGAAGCTGGTGTCAATGGGGCACTTTCCGGAGACATCTTTGGTTGGTGCAAGTACAGGAGGAGTGCAGTCTTGGGAGCTGCTCCCTTCTGCAGCGCATGGCCAAGGCTGAGTCAATCCTCCCCCAAGCCCACTTCTGAGGACCAAAGGTGCCCAGCTCTGCTCTCACACTGGGGATCTCCGACTGTTGGCATCACCGCCGAGTGGGCTGTGCAGGTGGTCCTGCACGGTCATTACCAGGGAGACAGCCATACCTCTGACCCCAACCCCTCCAGGACACCCCAGGGCACAGCTCGGGGGCCTCACCTTTGTTGACTGCCTGCACCCATCCATCCCTCAGTGCACACTGGCCTACTGCCAAGGGAATGGACAGCCAGGTGCTCCAGTGCCCAGTAGCACCAGTGGCCGGTGTTGGGGGTGCCACCAGAGAAGGCCGGAGGGAGGAGAGCCCAGTCAGAAACCACACACAGGCTGTGTGGTTCTGTGCCGGCCCACAGAACTGCAATACAGCTCTCCAGGGTCCCGTCGGAAGGCAAGGCAAGGGCATGAGTTCCTGCAGCTAAGTACCATCAAGAGGAGTCCCTGGTGGCGTCGTGGGCAATGCATTGGGCTGTGATCTGCAAGGTCCAGAGTTCAAATCCACCACCAGCTGCTTAAGAGAAACAAGTCAAAAAACCAAAGTCACTGTCATCAAGTCAATGGTTACTCATAGAGACTCCCATGGGCTTCTGGGACTCTAACTATAATGGACTAGAAAGCCCTGTCTCCTGAGGGGCTGCAGTTGATTTCAAAGTGGATCACAGCCACCAAGACTGCTCCTCGGGAGAAGGCCGGGGCTTTCTGCTCCTGAAGCAGTCATCATCTCTGGAACTCACAAGGGTTGTCCTACCCTGGCCTGGGTCAGCAATGACTGACTGAGAGAGCACGCATATGGCCACAGGGACTTCTGCTGGGGCAGCACAGCCACAGCCTCCCACCCAGGATGGGAGTGGGCTGTGCCCACTCAGGTGGTCTGGCCAGGATGCAGAGTTTCCATCGCCTCGTGTACTCGTCACAACTGACCAGAGAGGAACTGGGGCAGTTAAATGCGGGTTGGTGGAGAACAAACAAATCTGTCTTAGAAGCAGCTGAGCCAGAATGCTCCTTAGAAAAGTGGGTGCAGGGAGACATCGGACACTGTAAGTCATGACAAAATAGTAATAATTATAAATTATCAAGGGTCCGTGAGGGGGCTGGAGGGTGGGGAAGGAGGGAAAAAATGAGGAGCTGATACCAAGGACTCAAGTAGAAGGAAAATGTTTTGAGAAGGATGATGGTCACACATGCACGAATGTGCTTGACACAATACATTGTGTATGGATTATGATAAGAATTGTACCAGACCCCCATAAAATGATTAAAAATAAACAAAAACAGAAGTGAGGACGGCGAGGCTTTCCTTACTGACTTTGGGCGTGTTGTCAGGAGAGACCTCTCCCTGGAGAAGGACATCGAGCATGGTGACGCAGAGGGGCAGCACGGAAAGCGGAAGGTCTCAGTGGGAGGGGATGACGATGGAAGCCGATGGCCCAGCCTTTGTCCCGAGGGGCCTCTGAACGGAGCCGCACCCCCACACTTCCAGCCAGCAGCCCTTTGCAGTCTATCATTTGCACCACAGGCACTTGGTCTGACACAGAAAACTGCACCAGATGCCACTGAGCCAATTCAGATGCGTGTGTGTGTGTGTGTGTGTGTGTTGCCGGGGCAGGAGTTCCAAGGACTGGAGTTTTGGAAGGCGATTCCCAGGCCTTTGTTCTGCGGTGCCTCTGGGTAACTTTTTGGCTTTTGTCTGAATGAGCTGCAAAGACCATCGTTTGAGAAGGACCTGAGGCCGTGTGACGGCTTTACAAGCAGAAGAGCAGCCGGCTGCCTGCAGGCTTGCGAGCAGCATGTGTGTCCGTGTAGATGTGCCCTGCTGGGTCTCCATCGAGGTTCTGGGTTGGCGACGGCAGGACACGAAGCTGGTAGCCGCCGCTGTAGAAACGAACAGCACCATCCGGGTCTCGCCTCCTGGCTCAGAGGATGAGGGCCGTGGTTTGTGGGTCCTTTCAGTCAGCTGGCCGGATGCTGCTCCATTTTTATTCACAATGTCAGATCTGGGGACGTGGAGGCTTGCAAGTGGACATTGAGGGTGCAGGCCCCAGTCTCTGCTCATCCTGAGCAGCAGCAGAAAGGGGTGTCTGGCCTGAGGATCCTCAAGCCCCCCGGCCCCCATAGCAGCCACATAAACTGCCTCTCAGATGACTTCTGCACTGACAACGAATGAAGACAGGGGCCCTTCAAATCCGCCCACAGACACTCCCAACCTCTGGAATACTCCTAATAGGTCCTGGTAGACACGATTGAAACATGGAAAATGTAGCACGTTCTCTTGCTTCAGCTGCTTAAGTTGTCCCTACCCACTGCCATGGGGGTGATCTGTGTAGGAGTTCCACGGGTGTCCGTCTCTGTGGGAGCCCTGGTGGGGCAGTGGTTACATGCTGGACTGACACTGGCATGGTCTGCAGTTTGAAACTACCTGCTGCTCCCCACAGGAGCAGACAGCCTCACATTTCTTTTGTGGAGTGGCTGGTGGGTTTGAACCACTGCCCTTGCAGTTAGCAGCCCAATGGTTACCTGACATTACCACCAGACCTTCTCTATTAAGTTACAAATGGGTCCAATTAAAAAAAGACAAACCAAAGTTACCCAACTTCACTAAAATATTGTCAATCTTCAATTCAGTATTCTAAAGAGCATTTTCTCAAGGAAGACAAGCTTTAAAGGAACAAAAACCGGGCTTTCGAAGCTGCCTAACTTAGCTGTGGGGGAGTATGAAGATTGGAACAGGTGTCAACTGAAAGGTTCCCTTGAGCCTCACTGAAAAGGAATACACTTAGTCTTCCCTAATAACTCATTTACTGCTGGATTACACGGCATTACAGTGTATACATGTATCTCAGCCAGAGACAGCAGGAACCCCTCCCTGGATTTGCCTACCCTCTGGAAACTGGAAATCACTCAGAGACAGCAAGTGGTCAGAAGCAAACAGTGTCTGAAGTCGGTGGTTGATTCCAAGATCGTGAAAGAGATCCCAGTATGGCCTGCCAAAAGATATGGACTTTGTTCTACTTACCAGTCACCCCATTGACTGATAACAGAAGAATGTCCTAGGAAAGTCTGTGCAGAGAGAAGGGCCTCCTACAGGGGTGCATGTACACAGCACGCCACCACCTTTGGTCAAATAGGGTGCGCACGCGCACAAATTCCAACATCTTAGGCATTTCCAATAACTAAGCAGGCCCTCCTGGATGCACTCAGACTCCATTTCACTGTAGGCTCCATCTCCCCTCTTATCTTTACTTCTGCCTCTTACTCACCACGGATCTTTCGAACAGGCAAGCAACTTTAACTGCCCTTAAGCAAATGTGGGAAGGGTAAGCAATGTGGCTAAGATTTAAATTGGGTTGTTCCAGGAAATTCAGAAAGCTCTTTCCCTTCTTTAGGAAGCTAGTAAAGAATGCTTATGCCAGACCCCAACAAAAAATAACTTTGTAAGAAACACTAACCCATGCTGGTCCCATGATTCCTATATGTTAGACAAAACAGCTATTTTCAAATGTTTATTGTCTTACAGCTGCAACTTCTGGGGTCTCATGATTATTTTGTGACTAGTTACACAGAATTCTATAAATATCAGCCAATCAGGGGAAAAAAGTGTTCGTTTCTGATCCTTGAGTGTTTTGGCTCCTCTCTCCTCCCAAACTTCCAAGAAGATGGCAGCAATTTTCCCCGAGGGCTGCCCACTTCGAACTGATGTCTTCCTGAAAAGGCCTCAGCACTCATGCTTTCGCAGAATGCCAGGCATTTCATCCTCAGATGAAAATGAGTGCAGCTCGACTAGATGAGACACAGAGTGTGACTTACACGTTGACACCCCTGACACAGACGTGGGAAACACGTGCACACGTGTCTTGTAAGAACACAGGAAACGTGTTACGGTGGTGGTTAAGATGGGGGGGCAGCCGCGGAAGGAAACAGATGAATAAAACAAGAAAGTGGTTATTCATGGAAATCAATAGCCCCGAGTGCCATAGACGCAATCTTTGGGATCTGAGAGTCATACCAGCAGGGGCTTTGATTAGAAAGTGTATGGCTGCATGGGAACTCCCCCCTCCCCCCCCACCCCTCCCGCCAACTTGTGGAGCACAAATGCCTGGTGCCCAGCTGCTTACCCAGAGGGTGGAGGTTCAAGCTCTCCTGGGAAGAGTCTCAGAGGACAAGCCTACCCTCTGTTTCAGAGCGAGCATCCCTGGAAAATGCTGTGGCAACTACCCCTGCCATGCATGGGGGCAGCAGGAGCTGGGATCAACTGGCCAGCAAATGGGGGTTCTACAGGGTGATGGCAAAGAGGGAAAGACCACTTCAGCGGGGGCATTTGTGATCCAGGGGTGGTGCTTTTGTTTGGCCCATTGCATGTGGTTTTTATCAAGCAGATGCACTTTGTTCTATTTATGCTGATGCTGTTTGGAAGATGTGCAGCAGAAGATGTGGCAAACTCAACAGCTACTATAGGGGCAGGTCAGTGACATGGGGACAGGGTTATCTGAGTGCTGCAGCCATCCACTCCCTCCTTGTCTGAGTTGCTGCTCCCCCTGTGGGCATGAACTCACTGCCCAGAAAGTCACC